>APFE031694233.1:0-10738 GCA_000404065.3 Pinus taeda
CTGTTTCTTCATTTGAAACATAGAGAGGGCACTTGGAGGGTCCTTCCATTCCATGCCTTCTCAAGTTATCTCTAGTGAGGATACTTTTATGCACCAATGTCTAGCAAAAGAAGTCAATTTTGGAAAGAAAAGGAAAAGACCAAATAAATTTCCATTGAGATGGCTCCGGGGGAATGTTTGGGACAACCATTAAACTTTTGTAACCTTCTACTGCTGAGTATGAGCCTGAAAGTGAGCCCCACCCTCTTTTGTCCTTAGAAGAGGCCTTTAAAGGAGATTTTCCTTAGAGCAAATCCAACAATAAAGTGGCTTCACCATCCAGCCATTGAGGGACCTCCCCCAGATTCCAACCATCCTAAAGACTTCCTGCATCATCAGTCCAATTGGAGAAGTCCCAAATGGTTTTTAGATTCTTGGCTTGAAGACAAACTTTGATATTTACAAGTTCTTACATCTGATTCAAGGGCTGATCTCCAAGGATTGAATCTTCCCAAATTATTTTCTTTTCCCATTACCTGAGATCCAGTATAGCTTGTCACTGAAATGTTCCATAGTTGTCAGACAGAGTTTGAATATCAGTGATCCTTTGGTTATTCTTGGAGGTTGGTCCAAAAACCTCAAGCACTGCCAATGAAAATATTTTTTCCACAGAACTCGCTTGCTCCAACTAGGATTCCCAAAAACAATGTTCCAAAGGAGCTTGGAGCCTAGTGCAAGATTTTGGGCTGCTAGATCACGCATTTGGAGACCTCCTTCCAAGAATGGCTTCTTAAGAGTGTCCCAGTTTACTAAATGGAGCCTTCTTTCATTATCTCCCCCCCCCTCCCACAAAAATCTTCTCAGAAGACCATCCACTTTACTAATAAAGGTTTTAGGGGCAAGTAGAATGGAATTCTGATATAAAGGTAGACTTATGAGAACAGATTTCATTAGGATTACCTTCCCAACATTATTCAACCATGAGGCTCCCCAAGCTTGTATTCTAAGTTTTAGCTTGTCTAGTAGGGGCATCCAGTGAGCTACTTTAGGATTTGATTTGAAGATTGGGATCCCAAGATACCTAAATGACTCCCAGGCCAGGATTCCCTCCATTTCTAATAGCTTTGCTATGTTTGTCAATTCCTTGATTAAGCAATTCCAGTCATAGATCGTGCTTTTTAGATAGTTGATCTTGCTGCTCGAAACCTCCCTATAAATGTCCAGCTCCTTCTTGAAGGACCTAGCAGAATTTATGCTAGCTCCTCCAAGCAATAATGTATCATCAACAAACTAGGCATGATTTATGTCTTTAACATTGTGAGCCATCCTAAGGCCTGGCAGTGTTTGGATCTGTTGACAGTAGTCTAGCTGGAAGCTGAGCACCAAGGCTTGAACGGCGTAAAGAAACGAGGACAATGGGCAACCTTGTATTAGCCCCCTCGAGGGTTGGAAGAATTCCATTGATCAACCATTAACCAATGGTGCTATCCAAGGGGAGGCTATGTAGGATTTCTTGTAGATCTATGCACGCATCTGTGTGGAAATGGATTTCAGTGCCGGATTCCCAGCTGAAATAAACCTAACAAATAAAGACTATGTGTGGAACCAGAAGCTTGATTATGAAAGTGTCCTCTTCAGATGTCGTTCGTGCTTTGAGACGGGGCATCTAGCCAAAAACTGCCCAAAAGCCTCTGAGAAAAATTTTGCTAAAAAAAACCACCACAGATCTACATGGTGAGAAGGAGCACAAAAAGAACACTACACTGTCATCAAAGAAGAATATTCTAGAGAAAACTCTGAGTCACAAGAAATCAAGGAAGAAGGAGACAACTCTCAAAGCAAGCAAGGAGAAAGCCCGCCCCAAAAAATCAACAGTTATGAGGATTTGACAGAAAATAAATCTTCATTTAACAGCAAAGCAGATCTCCTAAACCAAACTTCTCCGACTATAGATCGCGAAGCTAAGACACCAATGTCCCAAGAACCAGAAGAGATGAAGGAGATGCAAGACAAAGGAAGCTGGAAGACCGTAGAGAAAAGAAAGAAATCTACAACACCAATCTCGCCAAGAAAAACGAGGAGCCAGACAAGTAAAAATTAAGAAAATTGTAGGTCCGATAGACCAATTTGGTCTCAGTGGACGTTAACCATCATCATCATCATCAAGACTTCTTTTACATCTAAAGTGGGGCTCAAAGATTCTTGCACCTCACATTACAAAAATCTTCAACATCATCATACAACACAGGCTCCCCACAGATTGGACAACTAGTCTGGCAATACCTCTTTTCAAGAGCAGTGACGTCAATAAGCCTCTGAGAAAAATTTTGCTAGAAAAAACCACCACAGATCTACATGGTGGGAAGGAGCACAAAAAGAACACTACACTGTCATCAAAGAAGAATATTCTAGAGAAAACTCTGAGTCACAAGAAATCAAGGAAGAAGGAGACAACTCTCAAAGCAAGTAAGGAGAAAGTCCGCCCCAACAAATCAACAGTTATGAGGATTTGAATACCGCAGAAAATAAATCTTCATTTAACAGCAAAGCAGATCTCCTAAACCAAACTTCTCCGACTATAGATCGCGAAGCTAAGACACCAATGTCCCAAGAACTAGAAGAGATGAAGGAGATGCAAGACAAAGGAAGCTGGAAGACCGTAGAGAAAAGAAAGAAAGCTACAACACCAATCTCGCCAAGAAAAACGAGGAGCCAGACAAGTAAAAATTAAGAAAATTGTAGGTCCGATAGACCAATTTGGTCTCAGTGGACGTTAACCATCATCATCATCATCAAGACTTCTTTTACATCTAAAGTGGGGCTCAAAGATTCTTGCACCTCACATTACAAAAATCTTCAACATCATCATACAACACAGGCTCCCCACAGATTGGACAACTAGTCTGGCAATACCTCTTTTCAAGAGCAGTGACGTCAATAATCCCTCTAATCATGATAAACCCTTTGTTTGCAAAGCTATTTGGAAGCATGCTAGAAAACAAAATTAGCAAGTGGGCAGAAGAAAGAGATAAGTGTGTTAAAAGGCAAACAAGTTTTAGACCTAAAAATTCCACAGTTGATCATTGTATAACTTAAAGGCACATCATTGAAAAAGTTTGGAAGAAAAAGCAAGAAGCCTTTTGTTGCTTTGTTGATTTCAGAAAAGTGTTTGACTCGGTTCCTAGGGATAAGCTTTGACACAGAATGGAGGAACTTGGGGTGCCTAGACATTTGAGAGTAGTTGTGCTTAGGTTGTATGAAGGGGTGAAAGTCAAAATTAGAACTTTAGCAGGCATTTCTGAAAGTTTTAGAAGTGATATTGGGGTCAAGCAAGGTTGCCCACTGTCTCCTACCCTTTTTGGTTTATATATCGACAAGCTTGAGGAGTGGTTAAATTCGCAAGGGGGTGATGGTATCTATTTGGGCAACTTTGTTATAAGGCTTCTTTTGTATGCAAATGACCTTATTCTGATTGTTAAATCGACTCTTGGTTTGCAAGAGAACTTACTATCCCTTGATCATTTTTGTAGAAGTGTGGGAATGCAAGTTAATATCAACAAAACAAAAGTAGTGGTTTTCTCTAAGAAAAGAAAACATAACCAGCATAAGTTCTACTTTGAAGGAAACATTTTGGAAGAAGTTGTGGATTACAAATACCTCGGAATTGACTTCAACAAAAATCTACGTTGGAATGGTTGTAGAAAGAAAAGAACTTTGGGGGTTGGAAAGCATTTTATGCTTTTCAAAATAGGTGTAGAGAGGCAGAGTTATGGGACTGAAAAACCACTCAAACTCTTTTTGGCATTCCAGTGATTTTGGTGATTCTCTATGGTTGTGAACTATGGGCCAGTAGTACATCCGACATTCAGTGGAGACAAATTGGGAAAATTCAGAAGCGTTTGATTACAAACAAATTCAAGATTAAAAGTGAAGTTCCTTATGCTATCTTGTTAAGTGAAACAAGGACTACTCTTATTGAGGCAATTGCTATGGTGCGAGCCATAAGGTATTTAAAAAAATTTGAGCAAATGGAAGAGGATAAATGGCTTAGGTTGTCTTTAATGATAGATTGTGCAAGAGCAAAAAAATTTGGATGCAGCAAAATAACAAATGGTTTAGTAAATGGGGTATTTGCTTGAACACGTGTCCCATAAACAACAAAGAGATAAAAGCTTTTTTTATGGAAAAGTTCCACAAGCTTACTTGGGATAAGGAGCTAGGAAGAAAGAAAAAGTACTATATTGAAGTTTTTAATCTCACTCATATTCATCAACCAAAAGCATACATAGAGGCCAATATATCTCGGAGAGCCAAAATTCTTATTGCTAAGTTAAGGACTAATTCTCTCAACTCCGTTGTGAAACAAGGTGCTGGAAAAGGCCAAAAGAAGTGTGGGAGGAAAGA
Source organism: Pinus taeda (assembly GCA_000404065.3). NCBI lineage: Eukaryota > Viridiplantae > Streptophyta > Pinopsida > Pinales > Pinaceae > Pinus > Pinus taeda. The sequence goes on from APFE031694233.1 coordinate 4,384, forward strand.
GTATGCATTTTTTGTTCTTCCGGAAAAGTGGAAACATAAAAACATTTCATTTTAGAATGTGAGGCCTTCAAAGACAACAAGGAAAGTTATGCAGATATGCTAGCAGCTAGCTCTTGGGATAATCTATTTAGAAATGGGTTTGTCGAGAAGCTGGGAGCATTTATTTTGAAGCTTCACAAAAAAAGGGTCGAATACATCAAGCAGATGAAGAAGCAATTTGTCCCATAGGCTATCTTTAGCCTTGTGGATGTTAAAATAATTTCTTTCTTTCTTCTTTCATATATGTTTTTAGATGGATATACCTTATTATTTTTTTGTCTTCTAACTAATTTATTTTTAATATTTAAATTGAAAATGGTAGAGATTAAGAATCAAATTTAGAATAACTTATTAATAGATATTGCTTTACCATTTTCTTTTTTATTTGAATATATATCTTATTATTATTTTTTGTCTTCTAACTAATTTAGTTTTAATATTTAAATTGAAAATTATATAGATTAAGAATTATAATAACTTATTAATTGGTATTGTTTTGTTTCTTTTAATTAATTTACTTTTAGCATTTAAGTTGTATTTTATATAATTATTTTTGTCTTTTCAAATAACGATAAGAAATGATTATTTCTATGTGCCTATATGGTCACCAAAGCTATAACGTGGATTTGTATCTCAAACATATCATAAAACATGTTTCCTCTTGGAACTTAGTGTCATTATAACTCTTAATTACTATAGTATGTTAGTTGTCATATAACATAGGATTTGTTCTATGTATCTTGATCACCAAAAACTCTGTCTTAAATTTGTGTCTCAAGTATATCACAAACCATGCTCAACCATGGAAGTTAGTGTCATTTAAAAATCTCAATTAGTACTTTGTGTTAGATGTAAAAAGATAGAAATATACTTTAATAAAGTGGGTTAAAAAAATCACTATAAATATAGACATTTTTTTCATAGTAGTAATATTATTTCTATCCTAGTTATGTAAGTTTTGTTATCAATTACACATAATAGGCAGGTACTAAGCAACGACACTGCATATTACAATTATTTTATGATATATATATATATATAATATATATATATATAATATATATATATATATATATATATATATTCATATATTCAATGTGAAATTACATTATATATAAATTTGCTTTTATATATAATAATAACATATATAATCTACTTAAAAAAAAACATCTGAAATTATTATGTCACTACTTAAATAAAATATTCTTAATTTATAATGAGAAATTTGTTAAGCCTTACTACTAGGACTCCAATACTAAACAAGTACAAAAAATCCAACAAACACATTTGCGATATTTTATCACTCCCTATATCAATAAAGAGATAGTTTTGAAAATGCAATCTATGTTTTTCCTCTAAACTCTTGCTACATTTGAGTCCCTTGTTACATTAATACTTCTTCTTTAGATAGATGATCAACACACATTTGAGTTGAATTTTATATATATATATATATATATATAATATATATATATATATATATATATATATAATCGAAATTGATTTTTAATTGGAATTGATATTATAGTCTCAATTTTATATTTATTGCCCATCTAATTTATTAATAACTTAAAGTCTCCCAATACTTATAAATATTTTTTCTACTATTGATTTCATAAAAATATAAAATGCCTAAAACTTAACTATTCATTTACTAGCAACATGTTTCAAAATAATATAATGTATTGCTAAAAAACTTAAATTCAAAAGTTGAAAAAGATCTAAATGTCGCTTACAAAATGAAACCTCGCAAATCACAAGTTTTAATAATTAAATAAATTTAAGATCTTTATGCATGAGCATGAGGGGAATTTTTATCTTAGATACAATAACTTCTGGTATCAATTACATTTTGCATAAGAGACGGGTACTATGCAGCAACATTGCATATTACACTTGTTTAATGTTAATTTTAATTTTTTATTTAAACACATATCTTTTCAATGTTGGCCAATGTTTTTATATGAATTTAAATTTATAATATAATTTGGTTAATTTATTTAAGATTTTAAAAATTAAGTTGTAATTATATATTTGAATATATGCCTATTTAAGTTTGTTACATAAAAACAAATTAAAAACAAAATTGTTTTCAATTTTCTCTAAATTATATAAATTGCAATTTTTATTTATTTATTTGGAAAAATATTATCTTATTTAATTTATTAGAAGTTTATGTGAGCTAAACTCTATATGAGTTAGTATTTTAAGGATTATCATTTTTCCCTTGAGGTTTGCATTTTTTTTTAAGGTGAAATTCTATTACTATAAGGCAAAAGTGTGAGACTCTTGGTGGACTTCCTCCTCATTTTTGTAATGTAATGATGCTATAAATTATAAATAAATATATTCTTATCGAATGGCCTGAAGAGTGTGACTACAAATCCATGATCTAAAGAGGAAAAGGAAAACTAAACATCTGTGGAGCCAACTGGCTACTGTTTAATTTATGAGAAATTATCAAGAAAAATTAGAAGAAGCTTCCAAGAGGAGCATGAAGAGACACCTACAAGAAAAACAAAAAGGGAATTGCACAACAATGTAGGGATTGGACTTTTCTTAGTGGAGTGTAACAATCCCTTGTTGATTTTCCATGTAAAAGAAAATAAGACCAAGGTCATGGGACATGTGTTCCAAGTTAAATGTTGGGCAAAACATCATAGTGGGTGTCACCTTCGGTTTATTATGGCTAAAGAAATTAGCAAAGGAAAAGAGACATTAATTGACATTTATTTATGAAAATAAAAGAAAATAGGAGAAAAGAGAGATGAAGGGCCACAGATTTGCATGGGAGGAAAATTGAAGGAAAAATAAAGGAAAATGATGAAAATAGAGGCATCAATGATAAAAAGGCTTTCGATGATCAATTTCACGGCTTTGGTCAGTGTGTGAGGCTTTGGTCAGTTCAGTTTTGGAGCTCTCTTCTATTCTCTCAATCTCTCATACTCTTGCATGCTTACTGTATTCTTGGAGCACTCTAGTATTCACTTTGATTGGAAAAATAAGGAAAAAGAAGGCAGAAAGCGCAAGGGAACAAGTGGATCAACAACTACAACTGGTTTGCTCTGCAGGTAACAGGTTGCATGTATGATTTCCTTATTAATTTTGGCATGCATGGTACATGCATGTGGTTTCTTGGTTTGTGTTTTCATTGGAATGTAGATTTGCCCGGATTGATAGTGGTTTTAGCCTTGTGCTGCCATTTCCTGGATAGCCATGGTGTTGTGGTTTTTCCACTTGTTGTTTTCTGATTGGTGCTCAAGTTCCTTATGGACGTGGTTTGAGTTACTAGTTCCTGGAGCCATTGGTTGGAACAAATGCTCTCGAATCCATCGAATAATTTGGGTTGAGTTACTAGTCCTGGAGCCTAAGTCAGGACAAACATTGTAGAGCCCTCGATGGGTTGAGTTACTAGTCCCTCGAGCTGGGTTGGACAAACACTTTGGAGCCCTGGAAGGTTGTGGGTTGAGTTATTAGTTCTTGGAGTTGTGGTTGGAACAAACACTCTCGAGCCCTAGACAACTTGGGTAGAGACCGATTTGGTTGGTGTTAGTGATGTCCAACCGTGAGGTGGAATAACTAGTTAAGGATTGAGGTGGTTTGGCCTCTGGAAGCCCTTGTTTGGTTTGGTTTTTGTTATTCCATGAGATCCCACATTCATGCTCAGAATATGGCATGAGGGTGATTGGCCGAAAGAAAGAATTGATTAAGCTCAATCTATGGTTGGATGGTACATGGAAGTCCCTAACTTGGTTGACATTTTCATATGTTAATAAGAGTTATTTTATTTTGTGATGTATCAATAGATGTATCTATTATGTTGGCAACATTATGACTGAGTTGCCATGGTTTCTATGTTGGTTATTTGATGTTTGTTATCTATGGCTCCTATCATGAATGGCTTAGTTATAGATTGGTTGATGAAAGCATGGACTAACAAATGCTATTGCAGTTGTTATGAGAGGGCATCAAACCTGCTTGGTGATTCTCAGATAAGCTTCAGACTGCTATGTTCAAATATGCGTTCATGACCTGTATATTACATGTTTGTCATATGTTTGACGAAATGACTATCATGGTCAGGCCTATTTAGATCAAGTCCTTGATCAATTTTTGTACAAATGGCTTTGTCCTAATGTTATTTATCATTCTAGAAAGTCTCATTGAGTTAGGACAATGGTCTGGAGGCTAGCCTGAAATGGTTGCTCTGAATCTGAGACCGCGCCCTCTTCACTGGAAGTTTAGGGCCATAACCACACCCTTATAGGCTTATGAATGCAGTTGGAAGCCTATAACTACATGGAGGCATATAATTGCATGGACGCCTTGTCATGCATGCAATTATGGGCCCAGGTCACCAAAACAACAATTTAGCTCAGGGTTTGGCCAGGGAGAATTTTAAGAACCACCCTAACTTTATATGTATAATAAATGGGTGAATCCCCATGATACATAGGAAAAATGGGAAGGCGATTTTATCACTAATTATATATATATATATATATATATATATGGCGAATCTCTCACCATAATATATTATCTTGTAAAGTCATGGCGAATCTTTCAACTGAATTATAAAATCTTGTAAGATCTTGGAAAATCTTTCACTGAATAATAAAACATTGTGAAGTCTTGGCAAATGTTTTGTTAAAGTATGAAACCATATATGATAATAATAAAACATATTCATTAAACTGTAATATACTAACATACATGTTCGGAAAAAAGAAATATAATTTTCACTTTTTACAAACAATGTCGCAAGTTTTAGTGGCCATGTTTGTCATGGTAGGAGAGATTAATGTTTTCTTTACCACTTTTGTCAAGTGACCATTTTTGCCAAGCTATCAAATTTCTTTCTTATTCCATGTCGCAAGTTTTAGTGGCCATGTTTGTCATGGTAGGAGAGATTAATGTTTTCTTTACCACTTTTATCAAGTGACCACTTTTACCAAGCTATCAAATTTCTTTCGTATTCCATAGACTCCAATTGCGAAATGAAAAAAAAAAAAAAAAACAAACAAACATCAAGTTTGTTTACCCCAACATGCCAACAAGTAGCAAGCCCCAACTGTATAATATATTGAAGTAGTAGGTTTCCCAAAGGCTTGAAGGGGATCTAGTGGAAAGAAGTGACTATTGTCAGAAGCCTTCTAATCAATATTTAAATATATAAATGTAGATTTATTATTATTTTAATTGGAAATCTTCAATTAAATAAGAAAATTTAGTTATGTCTCTCCCAATCTAAATTTCTTATTAGCATAATTCACTACCTTCATACCATTTTTAAGAGCGTTTTAACATGTGGATTAATTTCATTTTTGGTGCACGATCTTCGCCTTTTAGGACAATATGGTGCAGTGACCCAACCTCTACAGATCATTATGTCAAACTAAGAATACCAGAGAAGATGAAAGGTCGTACAAACCAACATATTTTTCAAACAACTAATCCAAGATCAGTACCTTAAATTTTTCATGAAGATATCATATTGAGAATGTTTGAAAAATGGTGGGAAATCTGGGCAACGACTATCTCTCTTCTGCAAGGGTGATGCGGAAAGAGTTAAGATTTCATTGTTTTGAATTTTTTTTGTTAAATCAGAAAAACCAAAACCAGTATTAATGGAGATATCGGTACTTTTTACTAAATTTTGTGAAGTGACTAAATGTAGCTTTAACCATTCACCTGAAGTTTTTTTTTACAATATAATTTCTTAAGTCTATTTAATATCTTCATTATCATAAAAACCAACCTGTATCCATCTTAACTCCACAGATACCACTCTTAGAGGGATGAAATCTATTTATCCCTCCCAACACTTGGTAGACCCAGAATTAAGATGGATCTAAGCTGATAGAATTTCCCCTTTAAATAGTCCATGCTCACATGAATACCATGGTGTTACCATGGGTTATCATAAACCTAGAGCTTAAAAACTACTATTATTAATTTATAAAAATTAATGAAATTAATAATAGATTTTTATTTTAACCAAGTTAAAATGTTTAAGTGACATTAAATTACAAGATCCATTTTTACTCTTGATCTACCAAGCCCCGAGAAGGATCAAATATTTTTTCGCTCTATGTTAGTTTGCATATCACGATATTTGATCCTGTAGGAATTTACAGGGTAAGTTCCTCAGATAGAACACCAAAGGACACCGCTCAAAAACAAATCATAGATCAATACACCAATATTTTGACGTGGTTAAAACCCTCAAAGAGGGAAATAGTCCACGGCCTGAGCCAACGCGGCCACTTCAGGCAATTTATTAATAAAATAATGAAAATTTACATAAGCTTCTCTC
>APFE031694242.1:0-43928 GCA_000404065.3 Pinus taeda
CCAATATGCAGATTTGATATTTTATTTAAAAAATGGTTATGCTCCTCCTCATTTATCTTACAAAAGCAAAAGGGCCATCAGATTAAAAGCAAAGAATTTTTCACTTGTTGATGATGAGCTTTTAAAAAAAAATTATGATTCTATCTTGCTAAGATGCCTTGAAAAATCCGAAGCCCAAAAGGTGTTGCAGGAATTACATGATGGACCAGCAGGAGGACATTTTGGAGCTGACACCACAGCTCACAAGATTATTCATGCTGGGTATTATTGGCCAACCCTTTTCAGAGACACCCATGAGTACGTAAGAAAATGCTTAAATTGTCAAACTGCTGGTGGAAGACAACGAAAATCAGCTTTCCCTCTATAGCCAGTTAACATTGAACAACCATTTGATCAATGGGGACTGGACATCATCGGGGAAATCAATCCACCTTCTTCAAAGCAGCATAAGTACATTCTCACTGCTACCGATTACTTCACTAAGTGGGTGGAGGCAGTTCCTTTAAAAACAACAAATTCTGAAGCAATCATTGAATTCATTGACCAATTCATTATTACCAGGTTTGGTGTTCCAACTGCTCTTGTATTTGATAATGCTTCTTATTTTTCGGGAAACTCTATGATTGATTTTGCTGTTAAAAGAGGATTCAAGTTAAAGTATTCTGCTAATTACTACCCTCAAGGTAATGGTTTGGCAGAGTCCACTAATAAAAATATGATCAAAATTATTAAACGAACAATCGAGCAAAATCATAGGAATTGGCATAAAACATTGATCTTTGCATTATGGGCTGATAGGATAACTCAAAAGGCTTCCATAGGAACCTCCCCATTTAATCTTGTATATGGGAAAGAAGCAATATTACCTACAAATCTTGTCCTACCCTCTTTAGCCCTAGTGCAATTCATCGAACAAACCCCTTCCTCTTCGGTTCAGCTTAGATGCGATCAAATCCTCAAGCTAGAAGAAGAAAGGGACAAGGCCAAGGATACCCATGCCAAGCATCAGCAAATCATAAAAGCAGCTTTTGACTCAACTTCATCGGGCTCAAAACAATTCCAAGTTGGTGATCTAGTTCTGAAATGGGATAAAGCCCATGAGGACAAAGGTAAACACACCAAGTTCCAAAAAAATGATTTGCTTCATTTGCTCCCTCCCTCTCACTGTAGCATAAAAGAGGTGGTTAAGATTCCACATAAATTCTTCCCAGTAAATATTAGTAACAATACCTTGATAATATTTTCTACACTAATCTACCTGTCTGCATCAAATTTATTCATCATAAATCATGGTGGTGAGCACTCAAAAAAAATTTCTCAAATTTTACCAAATAATATCATCAAACCATGCTTCAAAAGATATTAAAATCTAGTTTCAATGCTTCTGAAGTCAAACCCATGTTATCATACATCATAAAGTTGAAATAATATTAGATCAAAGCATGCATAATATCCAAACCCTTCTCAAAACATTTTGAAGCTAAAAGAATCTGCAATCTGACACTTTACAATCAATGAATCCATTATGTCATGTGAACCCATAAAAATGTATGGTGGCAGTGACGTCATGAATATACAACGTGGTATATTATTTGTATATATAGCATAATTTGGTGCATTTTAGGGCTCACAAGACATTTAGAGTGAATATCAAGTCCAACACACTTAATATAAACTCATAATATATAAAAGGTATCTCTAGAAATTCACATTCATTACTAACTGAGAAGATACTCCAGATACGCAAAATATCAAGAGAAGCGCAAATACCAATCACCTTCACCAATTAACGTGAACATGGATTACCTTTTCTAAAATAAAAAAGACAAAATTCCAACATTTAAAGAAATTGCTCCAAAAAAATATGAATAAAGATGAATATCGAAACCAATTGAGAATTGACTTCCTTCCAGTGCTAAGAGATCAATCACTTTTTATGTGGCCCCTCATTGATTGAACTTGTGGAAACAATCTCTAAGTCCTTGGTTATATATAATTTGGTTTCTCATTAGGAGCTCTTGGAAGGCAATCTCTCCTTATTATAAGAGTTCCCTTCTCCTAAACATTTGGACATGACCTTAGAGAATGATCATGAAGCTTTGCTTTTGTCGACTCAGTAGAAATCATGTAACCTGGAATCAATGGACTACATTGAGAACCATGTTCAATATCCTCAGCCTTAATGGATCTAAATAAACTACATCTTTTGGGTTCCTGCTTCTATAACATTATTTCGCCTGTCTTCCTGCTTCAATAGAAATTTACACCTAGTAATAGCAACTTATAAGCTATACAAAACAGAGTATCTAAATTCCCTTACCCTTTCACAAAAATCCTCAATTCTTATACCACCCACCTCAGCATCCATTCTAAACATATTAGGTTATTTTAATTCATCAAGAGTACAATTTTTCAGGTGGTGTTCTATGTGCCCTAAAATACCTATGAGGTTCAGCACTATGCACAGGGTTTCATTTTGCCTGAAGATATCCCATGGGGTGCTACTCCTTCATTCAAACACATGACAAAAAAAATGACCCAATCATTTATTATTTTTTCTTAAGAAGGAAAATTGGTCCTCAAGTTCTTTACCCTCATATATTAGTTGTTGTTGATCCACATGGATGCTTTGTGGGAGATCCAAATTTTGCTTTCATTCTTCGAGATATTCAACAAAATTTACACATGGGTGAGGTTTTCTCAATGAGTGACCTAAACATGATTAGAAAAGTATTTCTTCAAACAATTGTTAAGCAAGCACTCGGCATGTACCCTCTATTATTATGATCACAAAATATGATTACTAACATAGCCGTTGGAGATAATCCATTTTGAACTTAGCTATCATAAAAGAATCCAATATTGTTTAATCCCCTCAATGGGTTTCGATGACCCTTCATCACAAACATTTTCATGTTGGAAAAAACCAACGACATCTAGGCTTCCATAACGAAGAAAATCACATTCTTTAAGGAAGAAAATTTTAGTTGATTTTATTTTCATTTGTTGTTGTATTAAATTAATTTAAAATTAGGGGAATTGTAATTTCTTTTTATCCGATACTACTTACAACATAGACAATTTAATAAAAATTATCCATCCAGCCAGATATGTAAACTTTAGGCCATTTAGAAATTCAGGCTTTATTTATTTTTTCCTTGTTTACTGTCAATCCTTGTCTTTTAAAGTTGTAAAACAACTTTCATATAACTACTTGTTTAGAGGCCAAACTCAACGTGCTATATAAACTATTCAAATATTCATCCTTTATTAATTTTTCTCTTTCCTGATATAAAACACATAACAACATCACATTCTCTGCATGATCAACTTCTCCTTGCCTGGAAATAAAGCATGGAATTTTCTTAATTTTATATCTTTCTATCTCCTTGTTTCCATTACTATGTCAGAATATGTTTTTCTATGTTATATTTTCTTTAGGTACTCTTCTTAACAACCCAAAGAATCTTAAGATTGCAATATAATGAACATAGATTTTGTACAAATCCTACTTCCATATTGAGAGGGTTTTATATGGATGTCATTAACCAATTTATGTTGATTTGGTTTCATACTCACTCAGTATGATTTTTCCTTTGTGGGACCTTGACTGATTAAATATTTTTTAATACACTAAGTTTTCGTTGTATTTCTGAGTGCCTTAAAAGGGGCTAATTTATATTTCAGTAGTTGGTATGATGTTGGTCACTTTTGTTGTTTTTGTAGATAGTGAAAACATATATGGCACTGAGAGAGATTTGGTAGGAGTTGTGCAATTGGCGAACATGTCTTACTCTATGGTGTTGGCTATTGGGCATAACTTTCTTGATATTGTATAGAAAAAGGTAAATTTTCATTTAGCTTATACTACATTAACCATGAAATTGCCAAAATTCAGGGCACACTTGCAATCACATTTATAGAGCAAACTATAAATGAGTACCACATTTTTCTTATCATATCTAAATGCTCCTATATGTAACAATGGTGGCTTTCATTATTTCAAGAGCAGTAAAACAGTTCTACTGAGAAAACAACTCCAAAACTTAGAGATATTTGGTAGCAACTATGGAATTGGTGAACATTTCTTGCTCCATGGTGTTGGCTATTGGCCATAGCTTTCTCGATCTTGTACAGAAGACTGTAAATTTTCTTTTAGCTTATACTACATTAACCATGAAATTTCCAACATTTAGGGCACACTTTCCATCACATTTATAGAGAACAATAGAACAAAGTATCATACTTTTCTTATCAGATCTAAATTCTCCTATATGAAACAACTACCTTATGCCTTATATTTTAAACTTTTGCAAGGAGGATGACTATCAAGGTGCAATATAGAATAAGAAGAGGGGAAGTTGAGATTGAGTGGTGTATGAGGAATCAACAGTGATAATTTGATTTGTTTAATGAAGGACACGAACCAAAGTATTGCTAAATGTGTAGTGGAGATAAACATAGATTTTGGGGAAGGAATAGCCATATTGGTTGTAGAAGTTGGTCAAGTAGATACAAGAAATGAGAGGCAAAGAAGTGGATTTCATTGCTCTCATTCCTCCTCGAATCCTTACCAACAAAGTTTCCCTGCAAAACAGTGGCATTTAAATAAATGATTAAACAAAAAAGTAATGGTAGTTCTCTACATCGCAGCCTAGTTCTATGGGCTACGATTTGTTCTAGTTCCTTCAACGTTTCTATGGACTTCAATATACATTCCGTCCCGGAACCCTTAACCTTCACACCTATAACAACTTCGCCTTCGAGGACATTACTTATCAAAACGTCATTCCCCCTTCCTTTTCACATCGAACTATGCAAAAAAGATAAAAATCAACAATTGAAACCCTAGCGTTGAACTCTACAAAAATAAGAAAATCAACAAATAAAATCCTAACATAAGTCTCACATTCGATTCATGGGTTCAATGTGATTTCCATGAGATTAAGTTTTTCCCTACCTCATGTACTAGACATTGTTGGCGTTGATTCTCCACATGTAAATCTTCTCAGAGGAGGTGACAAGCACTACAAAATGTTAGCGAGGGGGATTGAACCACCCATGTGGGGGAAAAGTAAGTGTGATTAATTCAAAGGAAACTCAAAAGAGTGTGGATTTGAGTTAAGGGGGAGATCTCTACTCTATATATAAAGAATCACATGTAACAATGTATTTTGGTAGCACCCCCATGCTCCTAACCCAAAAAACATTAGTGGAACCCACCAACTCCCCAATCCTGGTTTGGGAGATTCTAGGAAGGTAGACATCATTTCATAAAGACAGGTGCATTTATGTTATCTCTCATATCTATTGGTTGAATCTGAAGGTGAAAAGTGGTGCAAGGTGGCACCAATGGATTCTTTCTCAAAGGAAATGTCATATGGCGTAATTAAATAGAAAACAGGGGTCATATTAAATTATTAACAACAATCCATATTGTGTTTAATTGCAACTAATCAGAAGATCATGTAAGTACTTGAAGAAAGGCTACATAGATGAAGATTGCAATACCATTTAATATGTAAGGATTACATTCATTTTTTATGTCATCTTTATTTTATCCATGTCATTATAATAATATTTAATTATGACTAAAATTTTCATATGTTAAATTCACTGACATGTTTTTTAATATTAGAAATGTCAAATTCTATCTTAAAAATCAATAATAAAAAATTCACTTAATTTCATATATCAATCTTATTAAACATTTACAAAAATTTCAAACAATTAAATAGAAAATAAAAGTTATATTTAAATCATTAACTTGTTTTGTAGAACATTATTTTTAATTAATAAATTTAATTAAGAGAGCAAAAAAAACATAACTACTTCGAACTAAATTCCAGTACTGGTTTGTGATACTATTACAATTATTCAATTATTTAATATATTATATTATTTAAGAATTATTACTACATTCCTAGCACTTATTATAAAAATTTAATAATAATAAAATAATAATAAAAATAAACAACCTCAATAACTAACCACAACACAAACATATATAGGTATCTGGAGAATTTAGGAAAAAGCCTCAAGTCTCTAAATTTATTAATTTACTAATATATCATTTAATATTATATTTTCAACTAATTTATAATTATAACTAAATTAATAATTACCTTTATTTCTAACTTTTATTGTCATAAAACATTAATATGTAACTAATCATCATTTCTATATTTCCCTTCTTTATAATTTATCATATTTTTTAAATGTATATTAAATAATTGTACTTACAAAAAATTGTTGATTGTAGTCAAATGTGATGTTATTATTATTTGTATTATTGAAATAATATTAATTAAAAAACGTCAAAAATTTTTATTTTTAAACCTATATTTAATTATGGTGTTTACAAAAATTTCATGATCATAATTATTTATGTTATTCTCATGATTGTTTGTATAATTATAGTTAAATTATCTTGTATATTAAGGAATGTTAATACATTTACTATTTTTAAGATTTTTTTGGTTCTATATTAAATATGTCAATTTTATTTTACACATCTAAAAATAAATTGAATAAAATAGATATATCACAACATATGTACACTATCTTTTATAAAAATAAATAAAAAATAAAATCATTATTAATTATTTCAAAAACTGAGTTCTAACACTGAAATTCCATTAATTTTAGGTAAATAACTTTTTGCCTTCCATATAAACTTCAGCGTTGAGTTTTAAGGTTGAACTTTGAATTTAAAAAACTCCCTCTAATATATTTGAATTGAATTTCAAAAGAGAAATATATACATTTACAAACTAATATTATATTTTACAAATTTAATATTATAATTTACAACTAAATTTAAAAAAATTACCTTTATTTCTAAATTTAAATATTATATTTTACAAATTAATATTATAATTTACACCTAAATTTTAAAAATTACCTTTATTTCTAAATTGTATTGTCATAAAACACTAATATGTAACTAATCATCATTTGTATATTTCTCTTCTTTATAATTTATCATAAAATATTTTTGATATATTTTTTAAATGTATATTAAATAACCGTGCTTACAAAAAATTATTGATTGTAGTCAAATGTGATGTTATTATTATTCGTATTATTGAAATAATATTAATTAAACACAATTCTGAAAAGCTATGATTTTAAATGTATATTTAATTATGGTGATCACAAAAATTTCATGATTATAGTTATTTATGTTATTCTCATGATTGTTTGTATAATTATAGTTAAATTATCTTTTATATTAAGCAATGTTAATAAATTTACTATTTTTAAGATTTTTTTGGTTCTATATTAAATACTTCGATTTTATTTTACACAACTAAAAATAAATTGAATAAAATTGATATATCACAACGTATGTACACTATCTTTTATAAAAAGATGAAAAATAAAAATCATTATTAATTATTTCAAAAAATGAGTTCTAACACTGAAATTCCATTAATTTTAGGTAAATAACTTTTTGTCTTCCATATAAACTTCAGTTCCTAGTTTTAAGGTTGAACTTTGAATTTAGAAAACTCCTTCTAGTATATTTGAATTTAATCTTAAAAGAGAGATACATACATTTACAAAATAATATTATATTTTATAAACTAAATATTATAATTTACAACTAAATTAAAAAATATCTATTAATTTCTAAATTTATTGTCATAAAATACATAATATGTAAACTAATCATCATTTTGTATATATTCTCTTCTTTATAATTTATCATAAAAGATTCTTGATATATTTTTTAAATGTATATTAAATAATTGTATTTACAAAAAATTATTGATTGTAATCACATGTGATGTTATTATTATTTGTATTATTGAAATAATGTTAATTAAAAACAAACTTGAAAAAATATGATTTTTAAATGCATATTTAATTATGGTGCTTACAAAAATTTCATGATCATATTTATTTATGATATTTTCATGATTGTTTGTATAATTATAGTTAAATTATCTTTTAAATTAAGGAATGTTAATAAATTTACTATTTTTAAGATTTTTTTGGTTCTATATTAAATACTTCAATTTTATTTTACATATGAGTAGGAGCATTTTTTTCCTAATTGGTTCATTCTTATTTTGTTTCTATATGAGCACAAAAAAAATTGAAATAGTTCTCTCCTTGGAATCTTATGAAATCTTTCCCTCGAATACTATGCCATTGTTTGCAGAGACAGAAACACACAAAGAATAGATTCAATAACATTTAGATAAACTAGACAGGAGACATTGAAATAAAGAGAAATAGATAAGAGACAATGAAATAAACAGAAATATATAACTAGAGAAATCCTCAACTAAACTTCAATTAACTAAACAAAATCTAAATTGACTATGACACTTAGCAGAGGTAAACAACTTAGCCAATCACCCTAAAGTGTTACTTGATTCATTAAATGAATTCAATGCTAAGTTCCGAAGTTTGGTAAAATAGTTACTCCTAATGATTCCATCAATTTCATCTACTTTACCAAAGTAAATGATACCGGATTAAGGACAATTTAAGTAAGAGTATCACACAGTAAGGCCAAGTGAAATTTTAAATAAAGGTGTATGTGTAAGGCAAATAAAAAAGAGGTGCTACATGCACAAAAGTTTTACAATTTACCGGCACAAATACGCTACACAAGCATCAAGTGGGCACAAATACGCTACACAAGCATCAAGTGCACTCATTATGGTATATTATACCACTATCCAAAAAAATTGTCTTGGAAAATCTATCCATTATTACCCATTGGGAACGAAAGTAATCTACCGTTGGAACTGGATATAAAAAGATGTATATACACAATCTTAGATGTTTAATATATATACATAATTATAACTATATACATAGGCTTCTCCCAACAATCGATACCTTGTCTTAGACGCTCCATTTGGCAGAGAGCAAAAGAAAACTAAATAATCCACGATTGAACCTCTTCTTACATGACCATCATCTCAATATGTAATTGAATCTTCAGCTCAGTGTATGATGAATGGATTGCTTGGGAGCTTGACAAAGCTAGAACCATCGGTAGTTGAGATTGTGTAGATTTCCAGCTGAAGTGGCTCATCTCACAAGTTATAGTGTCGAGAATAGGCGTAACATATTAATATTGATGTGGCCACGTGTTCCTCTTAACCAAGGTTAGCTCAACAAAATATATTTCTCAAACGTCACGGCAGAGTTAAATTCAAATCGATACAAATACATACTCCCAGGTCTTTCTGGATATATAAACAAACACACTCTTCTTTCTACAGAGCAAAAAAGTACACTCTCTGTGCTAGTGACAGTAGTGATAGACATTAGCCAATATGAGAAATTACCTCCGTGTTATGACACCGAGCGTTATTATTCTATGGCTCGTTCTTGCCTTCGATGTTGTTTCCATCTGCCGAGGAGATGTTGGGGATTTTGCCACCCAAGATTTCTTCAATGGAATTTTGTCTGGTGCTTCTGATAGTTGCGCAGGAAAGACCTTCTATACATACAATAACTTCATGGACGCAGCCACTGCATTCTCTGGCTTTGGCACAACAGGCGCCGACGTTGACCACAAGAGAGAAATCGCTGCTTCCTTCGCCAATATTGCTCACGAGACATCCAGTACATCTCACATGCATCCTTCCTGTTTCTATAAATTTGTTCTTATAAAATATATATATATATATATTTGATGATTTCATTTCAGTATTAGAAATCGGTTGTTTATCCATGTGACACGTATAACTATGAAATTGGCAGGACTGTGCAAATAGAGAAGTCTGACTACTGCGATTACACCAACAAGAAATACCAGTGTGTGGCGGGAAAGCAGTACTACGGGCGTGGCCCCTTGCAACTCACATGGTATGTATGCTTATAATGGGATGTAGGTCTACAAGTTTTATTTTCGAGTCTGTGGTTTTCACCAAGGGTTATGAAGAACTTTCTGTCAATGTACTATCTGATTCATTATATTATGATATAATTATGCTTTTTTCGTTCTGGAAAACGGTTATGCCTAAAGGTTTGGTTTCTAGAAATTTGGTACTTGTGTAAAAAAAAAAATACCCTTAAAAAATCCTGTAAGCTTTGTCTATAGGAAAGGCCAGTATCCTAAAAATGAATTTGTTTATCTATTAAATTGAATTATAATTTTTTTGGGCTTTATCTATTAAATTTGAATTGGATTTCTCCTGAGAGACTGTTTCATGCTGTTTGACTGAGAGTTCTTTTCTGCAGGAATTATAATTATGATGCAGCTGGTGATTACCTGGGCTTTGATGGCCTGAATCACCCTGAAAT
The DNA here is from genome assembly GCA_000404065.3 of Pinus taeda. Taxonomy (NCBI): domain Eukaryota; kingdom Viridiplantae; phylum Streptophyta; class Pinopsida; order Pinales; family Pinaceae; genus Pinus; species Pinus taeda. The sequence goes on from APFE031694242.1 coordinate 10,276, forward strand.
TGTAGCCCAGAATGGCTCAATCTCGTGGAAGACTGCTGTCTGGTTTTGGATGAAGCATAGTAATTGCCACTCTGCTATTACATCTGGACAAGGATTCAGGGCAACCATCAAAGCAATCAGTGGGGATGAATGCAATGGTGGAGACTCCGACGCAATTGATGAACGTGTCAATTATTATACCAACTATTGCAACGAGTTTGGTGTAGATCCAGGAAGTAATCTTAGCTGTTAAAAGTATATTAATATGCCGTGACCTCTTGATCTCTGTCAAAGGATCCAGAATAGTTCAAAATACTATATCGATAGAATCTGATTACCACGGTTAGCATTAGCAGGAAACGGATCTATAGTACTCAATAAAATCGATAGATTCTGATTACCATGGTTAGCATGAGCAGGAAACGGATCTTTGTGACATGTAAAACGAGACAACATTCTCTTATGATCAGTCTCTTTCTTTCAACATGTAAGCACATCCATGCCTTTTGCATGCCAATGAACTGTGCAAATACAGCAAATTAAGATTAGATTATCTCAGATTTTAAATTTCTGCGGCCATTAATAAGGTAGTTCAGTTTTTCATATCTTTTTCATCCAGAAATTTAATGTTTACCGCACAAGATTAGATTAATTAGTTGTACCTAATATTAGTGCATTTGGTGCCACATTGATTTTATATTTCAGGGATGATTTAGACTTTTAAGATGCTGCTTTTTGGTTATCATGATCTAGAGCACTCAGCTTTTGTTCATTCAATTAATAAATGTTATGTTCAAATATTGGTGTTCGTAGAAAAAAACATTAATATTAATGTAATATCCAGTTTGTTCGTTCAATTTATAGTTTATAAATATTAAGTTCAAATATTGGTATAGGTAAAATTAAAATCATTAATATTATCATAATATTTACCAGGCAGATTGAAATATTTATGTTAATTTTTAATGTATCAAGTATGCAGAAAAATCAAATTTGTATTTGTTAAAGATGTGACAATAAATTTATTTTATATTAGGAAATGTCTCGTGGAATCCTCGGAATTCTCCTCATTTCTTATCACCATGCTTTAAAAACAAAGAACTGTGATAATCTCTGGTCTGCCTGATGTCATAGAGAAAGGGTGGAGGAACTCACTGCAGGATTAGGTATGATAGCCATTAAATGATAGTCAGGTGCTCTGGTTTTACATAACTGCTCGAAGGGATATTTCCTCCATTCTTGTTCGGCTCTCTCAATAGTAACAAGTTAAGCCATTGTGCCCCTGTCTCCTACAAGTAATCAATCTGTTAAAAGTAATCTACAGGCATAATTCTTCGTTTCCAGCTTGAGTATTATCGATTATTTCCCGGTTGAGTATCAATCACTTAAAATAATCGACATGTATATTGCCTCCGACAGCACGCATATGTTCAAATGTATTAGTTCGTATGCCAAACTAGCTGGTTATTTCGCCTACAAGTTTGTAAATTATTGAAAGGCTTTGGTGGAGACCTTTGTAAATTGTTGAAAGGCTTTGGTGGAGACCCGTGTTAATTCAAGATGTACAAGTCTTTGTTTACAATAAATAAATGATTTTTAATTTTAAAATAGATAAATAATTAAAAAAACATTTTGATTTACAATAACATTTTATATATATTAAATTCAACTATATACTAATTTTATATATATAGACAAAGGGAAGATAGTACACATTTCCATCCTGTAATATATTATTTAAATGTTTTAATGTTTTATTTGAATGAAAAAATATATTATATTTGGAAAAAAACATTACTTCCAATATAATCGTCTTTTGGATTGATACGATGAATCTGTAAAATAGTTATCTAAATATTTTTACTCACAAAAACTTCCATTTACTATTTTCAATTTATTTAATAATATAATAAAATAATATGGTATATAAATTAATATAATTAATAAGATATCATATAATATAATATAAGGTATATAATACCATATAATAGGCTGGTATTGAAATATAAAATAGGCTGGTACTGAAATATAAAAGGAAAAAATCTTCTTAATATCAAGATTGACTACAATGAATTGAACATAGAGTTTCACATTCTAAACATTTAGGGGTCATGCTATGACAAGAATTTTTAGCTTTGTTTATTCATAGTCAAGAATTGAACATGTTGTTTCACATTCTAACCATTTAGGAGCCATATTATGACAAGGAGAACTTTTGGAATAGAATATGCTTGTTTGGATAAGTTTTTCCTAGATACCTTTAGGTGGAAAATGTAATCTTAATAAAATCTTATTGTACGAGTAACCTCAATCTTATGATACACTAATAATAATCTTATTGTATGAGTAACCTCAATCTTATGATACACTAATAATAGAGTTGGGGAGTGCATCTTATTGGACAGATTTTTAGTATGTAATTACTTCTTCATATTCATCCATTTATATCATAGGCAAGGTTTCAACTTTTTATCACTTCCCGAGTTTTTATTGCAGCTAGTTTAAGGTGGATCTAAGAATGGAATCCCTTTTAAATATAATTCCGAGAGAAGGGAAGGAGGATTAGTTTTTTTTTAAGCTAGTTAAAGGTGTATCTAAGAATGAAATCCCTTTTAAATATAATTTCGAGAGAAGGGAAGGAGGATTTTTAAATATAATTTCCATGGGAAGGAGGAGCATGTTGTTTTAACCATGGGAGAGAGGGGAGGATTTTCTAACGTTGGTTCTGAACTATATTAACAATATGTTTATTTTTTAATGTTGGTTCTCAACTATGTTGTTTATATTTTTATGTTTATATGTGCTCAGTTTTTTTGAAAATTAAATGTCCTCGAAAGGAATGTGGCAAAGTGGGTTAGGCTAAAAATAAAAGGAAACAAGATACTTATGTGTGATTAGTTTTTTCAAAAATTAGATGTCTTTAAAGGGAAGGTGGCAAAGTGGCTAGGGCTCGAAAAAAAAAGAGCCTTATGTGTGATTAGTTTTTCGAAAATTAAATGTTCTCACATGAAAGGTGGTAAAGTGGGTTGGGCTAGAAATAAAAGGAAAGAAGAGACTTTTCAAATTAGAAAAATTAGAGTGAGTTGGCTTCCTTTGTTTCCTTTTATTTCTAGCCAAGCCAAAGGACTTTTCAAAATAGAGAAATTTTTAAGATAGCATACAAAAATGATCTCAACAGTCCCCGCTCTCTCATTCCGATCAGACTTTTTGAGATTGCAGCTAGCGAATACCGGGAAAAACAATTTACGCACATTATTTCCAGAGGGCATTGTGGTCATAGCATACTAGGAGTAACACAAAAAGAGACCTAAACTAACAATAGCATATCAAGGAGGGGGATGAGGGGGCATCAATATGTTCCACCCGTGCTTCGAAGTTGCGGAGGTGGTCATTTGTGTAGCAATGATTGTGCAGGAGAATGTTGTCCAACTACTCCAAAATTGCATTTTGACTATATTGGCTATTAGCAAGATAGGCCACAACCTTGGGATGCCCAACTTGGGAATGCTAGCCCTCCCAGGGCAAGGACGACCCCAGTGGCATTGCATGTTGAACGTAATAGTGGTTGACAGGTCACTACAAGGAGAACCCTCAGAGATACCTTTACTTAACCTGCAAAAAACACAACTTTGCCCAGTACCACGAACCTAATGCCCGAAAAAAGTATGAGCCACCCAACCGACACCACAACCAGAGGCGTAAGACGAGTGAGAGATTACCCAGACCAAATAGCGAAGTGGAGAAGCCCTCGTATACAATCCTACAGCCTGAAGCAAACATAAAACACAATCTCAATTACAGAAAAATGGAATATGGTTGACTTCGGACCAGAGGGGAGACCCAATCCAATAGAACAATTTACTAGAGACCATAATGTTACCCACGCACTTGTGAAGACCAAAAGGAGTCCTTGCTGACGAGAGTGGAACCAGAAGTTGTCGCAAGTGCGAAGAGGGCACATATCCAGTGAAAGCGTGGAAAATACACCAGAACACGACTTTATGGGTGTCTGGATCTCAGGGGAATACCAGGAGACATATCCCAACCCATAACTGAAAATTGCAGTCATTATCTACACTCCTCACCCAAGGTCAAAACCCCAGTGAGGTGCCATATACCCAGACCCAAACACCTTCACTCTCTGTCCAACCCAAATTCATTGCCTAGACTACCAAACTGAATCGAACAACTTGCCAGGCTCTGAATTTAACCACAGATCACATGAGGGAGATCATCGTGCACAGAGGGAATGAATGTTGAGACAACACATGAGGTGGAGTTAATACCTGCATGGAGGAGGAGAAATCCTCAATGGCCTTGCGTGAGACTCTTGTATAATGGCATGATACAATTTTACTTCTTTAAATTTATCAACAAATTTTATTTTTGCAACGTGCCCAAAAACTTATTTTAAATGTTGTAAGTGCTCTTTCCTAGTTTTGTTGTACACTAAAATATCATCCAAATAAACAATAACAAATTCTCCTGTAAATTACTTAAAAACTTTGTTCATTAACCTCATGAAAGTTTTGGGTGCATTGGTTAAGCCAAAGTGCATCGCAATACATTCATACAACCCATGATTTGTTTTAAATCCAGTTTTCCACTCGTCTCCCTCTCTAATACAAATTTTATGATATCCACTTTTTAAATACCTTTTTGAAAAGAATTTTTCTTCACTTAAATAGTCAATTAAATCATCAATTCATGGGAGTGGAAATAGATACCTAATGGTAATTTTATTGATTTCCCTAGAGCCTGTATACATTCTCTAGCCTCTATCTTTTATTCACTCAATACTATCAGCACAACATAGGGGCTCAATTTTTCTTTAATCAGACCATTTTCCAATAATGATTAAACTTGTCCTTTTACTTCTTCATTTTCTTGTGGTGTCATTCAATAAGAAGCTTTATTTCGAAAATTAGATCCTGTAATTAAATCAATATGATATCTAATACTTCTAACATGAGGTAAAATTCTTGTTATCTTGTACACAATAATATGAGCAAATTGATCTAACATGTTTCTAATTTCCTCTCACAAATCATTTAAATCTATGCTAGTAATAATTACATATTGTTTCGCAACTAAATCAAAGTGTAATTCTTCCTTTTTGTCTTTTCGCAACAGCTCCTTTCCACTCATAAGAAACATAATGAGACTTGTTTCTTCTTTGATTTCTTCATTTGGTAAAGGTAAAAAAATATGCTTTTTCCCAGCCTTTTCAAAAGTATAAATATTTCCTAGGCCATCATGTATGGCCTTCTAGTCATATTTCCACATCCTCCCCAATAACACATGGCAAGTGTCCATTGGCATTATGTCACAAATAAATTCATCCTTATATTTATCAATGTAAAAATCTTTTTTACACTACTAATTAACCAACACTTGGTGTCCTTTTTGTATCCAATATACTTTATAAGGATGAGGATGTGTAGTTCTTTTTAAATTTAACTTCTCTACCATTTCCACCAAAACCAAATTATCAGTACTTCTGCTATCAATAACAATTTTACGACACTTACCCTTTGGCTTACACATGGTTCAAAATAAACTTCTTCTTTGAGTTGGTTCTTTAACTTCCTTTTCAACTTTGATCAACAATTTTTTCATTAATAAAGATTCTATGTCTTCATGAACCTCTTTAATAACATTAACTGGATTTTTGTTTTCTTCCATTGTTTCGGTAACTTGACAACCTTGTTGGCCCGTTGTTAACTGTTGGAACTTCCTTCATATTCTCTTTCTGCAAACTATATTTTTCATCTTCTAATTGGTTGTCCTTTGCCTCTTGTAAGACTCCTTCCTTCACTTCTCTGAAATTGTTTTCTAGCAAGCTTTTATTTTTCCTTTAAGGCAGCTTGATATGCATCTTCAATATTCTTTAAAAATAATAAACCAATTTCATCTCAAATATCAAATATCAAGCCATTGATATATCTAGCAACTTTCTCAGCGTCATCTTCTACATGACTAGCTCTGATGTTCAATTTTTAAAATCCTCTATATATTCTTTAACTCACATGAAATTTTTTCTAAGATTTTGTATCTGTATAAAAAGATTAATCTGATATTTTTTGGGTAAAAATTTACCTTTGAGTTTTTCTACCATCATGTCACAGTCCTTGATTTTAGTTTTTCCTTTCCTCTTCTGTTCAACTTGTACTTCATCCCACTAGATTGCAATGTGGCATTTTAATTTGGTTACTCCATACTTAACTCACTTATCTCCTTCAACATCTTCATAATCAAAATATTTATCAAGATTGTTTATCCAATCCATAAATTACCTTCATATGGTGGAATCTCCATCTTTTGCCTGGAAGTTATCTTAGCAAACATCTTCATCATCCTTACAACTTCTAATTCTTCCATCTCTTCATCACTAGAATATTCTCCTCATCACTGACATCACTCGTGTTAGTTTCTCTCCTTTGAGTAGTCTCCATAGTTGTTATTCTCTCTCAAAGTATTCTTACAACAGCTTGCAAAGCCACATTTTCTACAGGTCTCCCTCAACCTGCTCCTCAAATTGTTCCTCGGTGATCTGCCATTATCCTTTTTAATTAAAAAAATATGCTTTGATACCACAATTGATGTCGATTTAGCCTTTCCAATGACCCCTCTTAACTATTTTCCTCCAAATCACAATTATATGCAATTCATTTTTAAATAAAATCAAAGGAAAGCCTTAAAAAACTCACTTTTATTAAATATTCAACAAAACAACCAACATATTCTATAATTTCACGAGGTCGGGTTGGAATATAAAAACAATTTTTTATAACTCTTGACCGGGGCTAGGGCCGAGTTGTTGTGGATTAGTTAGGGGTTTAGAATCAACTAAAGTTGGGAGCTTGGCTCTAGCTCTGGCTCTCTAATTTTTCTCTATTTTAGCAATTGCCCCTCTATCTCTGACATTGAGTGGCTTTTAATTTTATCAGCGCTTATTTGTTTGTTTCCCCTTTTGGACTCTCTGGCTCCCAACCTCTATCTATTCAAATACCCTTTGCGCATTAAGCAATCATTGTAAAACGCCTTCACATATGGTGGCCACTTGTTTTTAGATGGAAAGGACCACTGGCGTAGTTGAAATCCCCAAAAAGTCGATTCTCTGTTTACACAGAGAAATACACTAAAAACAGTGAAAAATCCACCAAGTTGGACTTCAAAAATTATCAAGTCTAACCTATAATCCATCGAGTCCGTTGTTATATTACTATCATAAGTCGCAAGTCAAGGTTTCCTTTGTATTTTGGTTTATAATGGAAAAACCCAAAATACATAGAAAAACTTGACAAATGGCTTTATATCAGACTTCAAATAATATTAAATCCGCCATAAAATCCCTATCGGGTCCACCTTTGGTCGTTATCATAAGCCCACCATTGATATGTGTGATCTTTGATCAAACGGTTAATATTCATTTTGGGCGGCTTATGTGTATGGGTATTACCTGCCTGAAAAGGCAGTTTTCTCTCTCCAACGCCAAGCCACGTGTCGGCCAGTGTATGGGATCAAGCAGAGCCCGTCCAATACCACTTACCACCTGAGGCCCGCCTGAAATCTCGCTCATTATAGAACTTAAATAATATAAAGTTGCGTTTATAAATCTTTCGAGTCCGGCTTTTATCGATTTGGGTGCATTTCCTTTGTATTTCAGTTTTATAGCGGAAATGTGCTACTCCATAGAAAATCCGAAAATCCAGATTTCAAAAGTTATGAAATCACGTCCATAATTCTTATCGAGTCTGCCATTTTATCGACATTGGGGATCGCCGATCGCCGATTAAATTTGTACAGTTGATATGATCTTGGATCGAATGGCTGAGATCGTGTCACATGTCACTTATCACGTTGGCGATGTCATCGGGGATCGTCAATCACTAATCGCCGATTAAATTTTGGTTGTCCATTCCTTCCCCGATCTCATGGCTGAGATTGCATGTCGCTATCGGCCCCAATCGTAAATCGCAATCGACATATCACATTTGGAATGGCCCGAGGGTTTTTTCCATTGACTATGGAATGTTCTAACCCACTCCGTCAACATCGATATTGGCAATCACGTGTCGCATTGGCCTGGGGTCCCGACATCACATTCATGCCTGCCTCCAACCCGATTTGTCGAAAATTAGTGATCGAGGTTCTCCTCCACCTCCGCTTTAAGTCCTCCTCTCGACCGTTCTGATGTGATTTCTTTTATAAGGACTTTTATGCCATTTTTTGAAGATTTTGCCTCTTTTTCAAAGGAAAAAGGGTGACTTCTTTCTGTGATAGCTTCTGCATCGGAGGTCCACTTTATCCTATTCAAATTGCAGTAGATTTAGAATGAAAAGATCTCTGCAATGGGACTATTTCCAGGAGCATCCTTGGACTTTAATTTTCCTCTGTGAGGAAGATTTAGACTTAGAAGTCTATCTAAAATCCATTTTGGATCACGTCTTCCCACTAAAAGAACTTTTGGTCTCCAAAAGACTTATATACTAATCTGAATAGTAAGTGAGAGTAACAACACCCTCTTCTTTCAGCCTCCATACACTTGCCTTGCATAGTGCCTCTGAACCAAAGCCTTTGACAACCCTCCCTCCTGGATGTGTTAGTCCTCCTAGGAATAACTAATTTCCTCATTGACTTCATGTAGAACTCCCGTTGAGAAGGTCACAAAAGGTAGTTTTAACTTCTCTTCCTTGATCATTGATCGAAGGTGGCTCAAACAAATGTGAAGTACATCTGCTTCATAAAAACTTTCATTTGTACCTGTTTGAAAAGCTGTCAACAACAACAGAAACACAAACAACAACTGGATGGCCTAAACTCCTGATTTGACAAAAGAAACATATTTTCACATCTTATGAACACCTCCATGTCTTACATCTGCATACAAATGATGGACTAGATAACAAGCCCACAAAACATGCCTTTAAAACAAATGATTGTTCAAGTCAAGCATGTAGAAAAAGACCATTAGGACTCTTTTAAAAGATGAAACACTTCATCATTATCTCCATCTTGGTGACCAAATTAACTTTTCTCAAGCCAATATTACATGCATGTTTAAAGCAATCGGTCCTTCAAGTTAATTACACATACATGTTCAAATACAAGGAAAACATCAACATCCCTATGTACATGCATCGCATGTTCATGCATGCATTTCATCCTTCAACTTTCACTTAAGCACACTATACTTTTGAAGCTGAAACGAAATATAATGTTGCAACAACAAAGTGAGTCTCCTACTCAACTTCTCCATTCACCTTCTTAGTAAATCTTGCAACTTTCATTCCATTAAAAAAGAAATGCAAATAGATGCATCAATAGACATGAAATCTTAATTGGATAAGAACTCTAACCATTTCAAAGATTCCTTCCTTTGTCTACACATCAGCATCAACATGTGAATCATTCTGAGACACATCATTCATGGAATCTTCCTTTCCATTTCTGCCATCTTTTCTTTCCAATTTCTTCATCTTTTATGGAAGCATTTCTCGATTCAGAGTCCAACACCTTTTAGCAAGATGCCCTTGCTTATGGTAGTAAGTGTAACACATGTGCATGCTCTTAACAACATGATTTGCTTTGTATAATGGACCTTTGGATTCTTGCTTCTTTTCCTTCAAAAGTTTCCTATATGTGTCCATTCTCTTCCAACATCTAGAAACATGATGGTTATCCAAACCAAAAAAAGAACATGAAATTCTTTTCCCATATCTATGTGGAAATTTATCATGCTTTGCAAAATCAAAAGGAAGATGATTAGAACCATATTTATACCTTTCTCTATCACCTTTATTGCCTTCATAAGGAGGTGAATTGAGTGAATAAGTAGCTCCATTTGGAACACCATCAACCTCTTTAAGGCTTTTAGAGTTTCCACAACTCTTTGGTCCAAGTGTGTGCTTCTGAACACCTGCATCCTACAAATGATGTTTCAAGCCATTGCATTCCTCCTGAATACAATCTTCACACTCTTGAGGTAGAAGACCTACAATGGAACTCCTTGGAGTTGTTTCAATGGCCTTCATGGCAGCTTTGGAACTTTCTCCATAAGACTTTCCATAACCAAGGCCCAAATACTTAGGAATTTCCTCAACTATTATTGGCTCAACAATACCTTGTGAATGTTTACCCAAGCCTTTTCCATCATGGCCCATCTTGGAAATTAGTTTGGAGCCTATGCCTCTAGTATGTTTTTCAAAGGAACCAATGTAAGCATTCTTAGAAGAATTTGAAGACAGAAAAGAAACTATTTACCTCTTCTTCAAGTTGATACTTGACTAAGGCTTCCTTGGCAACAAAGAGTTGTGACTCCAACTCATGCATCCTTTTCAGGTTCATATTTTCAATATGAAGTTGCTTTTCCATTTCATGCAATTTGTCAAAAATCAACTGCTTCTCTTCCTCCATGGAATTCAACTGCTCTCTAAGTAGGTTTCTCTTCCCTCCATCCTCATACATTTCTCTCACCATATCCATGATTATGAACAAGTCTTGCTTCATGTCTTCATCAAATATTCCTGTGAAGAGAGAAGAAGTTGAGGACTCACTTGTAGAAGTTGTCATTATGACAATGAACAAAAGAACTTCAAACGAGATTAACAAAGAGCTTATCCAGAAACCTTTTGCAACAAACCTCTTGTGCTTCAAGGATTGCCTTGAGGTCCTTTGGGAAAGAAGAATGCCTTCAGACCTTCTTCCTTCTTGTCCTTCTTGGACTGAGCTATCATTAGCTTTCCCTTCACCTCTGCAAACTCAAACAATAGTAAGTCTGCAAATAAGAATACAATCAACCTCTGGTTGTTTAACCAGCTTTTAGACAAGCAATCTTTCCTATGCCAATCAAGCATTATGATATAACCTTCTTTGAAGGTGGGGTTAATCAATCTCAAGCTCTAATACCACCTTATCTAAAAATGGGGCACTAAAGGCTTCTTATGGACTTCCAAGAAATTCTCTCACATCTAACACTTAAATATTCCCAAGATTCATTAATTAACCAATGCGGAATTAATAATGTGCTTCTTCAGAGGTGTATGCTTTTATTTGTTTTAAAATTGTTTATGTGTTGTAAGTTGATTTGCTTAAACTAATATAAAACATATAACAGTGGAACAATGCAGCAATAAGACAAACACACAGAACAGCAATGTAATATGGAGTTCACCCAAAACTCTTGGGCTACATCTCCTTGAGTTCTAATCAACTCAATTAGGCTCTCTGGGATTATGGTATAAGTCCTTTTACAAGCTCCATGCTCAACTCCACTGGTTTACACAGAACGCAATAGGCTTAAACACCATCTTATCCCTAGCTCTAAAGCCCTTAGGCTTTCTAGCTCTGGCTCTCAGCTTTGGCTTTGGCTCTTGGCTCTGGCTCATCGCTCTAGCTCTCGCTCTCTAATTTTTCTCTACTTTAGAAACTGCCCCTCGGTCTCTGACATTGAGTGGCTTTTAAGCTTATTGACGCTTGTCTATTTGTTTCCCCTTTCGGGCTCTCTGGCTCCCAGCCTTTGTTCGTTCAAATCCCCTCTACGCATTAAACAATCATTGTAAAATGCCTTCAGGTATGGTGTCCACCTATTTTTAGACGGAAAGGACCACTAGCGTGGATGAAATACCCAAAAATTCAATTCTCTATTTACACAAACAAATACACTAAAAACGGCAAAAAATTTGCCCTATAATCCATCGGGTCCGTTGTTATATTTCTATCATAAGTCGCAAGTCGCGATTTCCTTTGTATTTGGGTTTATAATGGAAAAAACCCAAATACGTAGAAAAACCCGACAAATGGCTTTATATCGGACTTCAAATAATAATAAATCCACCCTAGAATCCCTATCGGGTCTACCTCTAGTCGCTATCGTAAGCCCGACGTTGATCTGCATGATATTTGATCCAACGATTAATATCCATTTTGGGTAGCTTATGTGTTTGGGGATTACCCGCCCAAAAAGTCAGTTTTTTTCTCTCCAACACCAAGCCACGTGTCGATCAGTGTATGGGATCGGGCAGAGCCCATTCAATACCACTTACCACCTGAGGCCCACCCAAAATCCCGCTCATTACGAAACTCAAATAATATAAGGTCGTGTTTATAAATATTTTGGGTCTGGCTTTTATCGCTTTGGGTGCATTTCCTTTGTATTTCGGTTTTATAGCGGAAATGTGTTAATACACAGAAAATCCGAAAATCCAAATTTTAAAATTTATGAAATTGTGTCCTTAATTCATTATGGTATATTATTCCACTATCAAAAAATTTGTTTTGGAAAATCTATCAATTATTGCCACTTGGTAACCAAAGTAATCTACTGTTGAACTGGATATGGAAAGATGTATATACACAATCTTAGATGTTAAATATATACATAATTATAACTATATACATAGGCTTCTTCCAACAACTGATACCTTGTCTTAGATGCTGCATTTGGCACAGAGCAAAAGAAAACTAAATAATCCAACGATTGAACCTCTTCTTCCATGACCATCATCTCAATATGTAATTGAACCTTCAGCTCAATGTATGATGAATGGACTAGTTGGTGATTTCGTCTACAATAACTATTGAAAGGGTTTAATGGAGTTATATCATTTTTCTTTCTTTCTTTCCTTTTTTTCTTTTTTTACGGGTGACAAAAATTATCATAATTCAGTTGTCAAACCAGTAGTGAGGATAGCCATCTCTAACTGCTATTCGTGAAACTCATGACTATTATTTAAGGAAAGCCACATCACATGGAATAACCCGGTGGTCTGTAGGGCATAGACTTACACTCCCCAGATTCCTTTGGGTCTTAGACCGTTAACCTGTTTCCTCAAATCCAAAAAAAACTAGCTCTTAGCCAAACAAAAGTAATTTTAAGACATATTACAAGCCTATAAAAACCCATGTTAATACAAAGCCTACAAGTCTTTTTCAAAATTAACAATTGATTTAAAACAAATAAATAATAAAAAAATCATTTTAATTTGAGTGTTAAATTTTAACTTTATATTAATTTTTTTTATTATTAATTATCAATTTCCTATGTGAAAAGAGATGTATACATTTTCCAAGGTGTAATATTTATTTCAATCTCTCCATTTGAAAAAAAATACACAAAAGACAAAAACATTCCCTTACATTATTCTAAAAAACATAAAACTATTTTTAGTTTGCATTGATATATATAATATCTTTAAAAAAACAAAAAAAAAAACTATTTTCAAATCCTTTTATATATATAATATATTGGTATTGAAATATGGAAGGAAAAATTAAATACATTTCTCTTATTAATGTAGTTTTGGCTATTCATAATCTAAGAATTGAACATGGATTTTGACACTCTAAACAAGTACGGGCTATACTATGGCAAGGAGAACTTTTGGAATATAACATGTTCACTTGCCTATTTTTATATGGAAAATCTTATTGTAGGGGTGGCCTCAATTTTATGATGAAGCAACACTCTCTTGGACATATGTTTAGCACATTAGGAATTATTTATTTATATTGATCAATTTAGATGATAGACAAGGTCTCCATTTTTATTAGTTTAGTTTTTTTGGGAGCTAGTTAAAAGTGGATTTAAAAATCAAATCCCTTTTAAATATATTTCTAAGTCGGGAGATGAGGATTTTTAAATATAATTCCTATTAGAGAGAAGAACGGGATTTTGAATTGGGTTCCATATTATTTAGATTCCTATGTCTATGCATGCTCATAGTCTTCTAAAAAATTAAATGTTTTTTAAGGGAAGTTGGAAAAAGTGGGTTGGGTTAGAAAAAGGGAAACAAAAGACTTTTCAAATTAGAGAAATGGAAAGAAAGTTGTCTTTCTTTGACTTTGAGAATTGTTTATTTGATGGAAGAACGGTTCAATTGTGTCTTCAAGAGAGGAAACAAATGAAGTTCCTTTTGGGTGAAGAGAGGTTTTGTAGATGAAGAATTAGGCAGTATTGTTAGAAATGGTGAATTAGAACATAAATTTCTTCTATAACTATGCCAACTATAGGAAAATATAACACCATTTAGGATTTGACTAAGGATCTTGGAAATAAATTTGGGGGATTTAAGGATTTTCAAACATTTCAAAATGCTTTTGGCCCCCCCTTCATGAAGACATAGGTTCAATGCTCAAGGTGTTGGGAAACTTCCCTAGGTTTGTAGACGATGAAGAGAATGAAGAGTTATTTCAGCAAGTTACATCAGAGAAATTAATTTGAATTATAACTCTTTTTAAAAATAAAAGATTCCATGGCCAGATGGATGGATAGAAGAGTTTTTCATGAAATTTTTAAATATTGTAGGGAATGATCTTCTCATGATGGTGGAACATATTTTACATGCAAAGTGAATGTGTGGCAACTTCAATTCTACATTCATGACACTTATCTATAAATTCAACTATCCCAAGAATTTAACTAACTTTCATCCTATTTCATTACGCAAATATATTTACGAGATTGTGGCAAAAACCATCATTGTAAGGATAATGCCTCTACTCTCATGGTTTCTATTGGATAAATAGTTTAGGTTTCTTAGAGTTAGGGTAATACATAAAGTTACCATAAATCTATCAAGTCAACCTAAGAAGGGGTGCAGTCAATTAAAAATACTAGTAAGTTTGTACGACACTTTTGAAATTGGATATATAAGAATATTATGATAAAGTTCAATGGACATTATTCAAATTCCTTCTTCATGTTGGGTTTGATCTTTGTCTAGTTAATTGGATCATAGGATACATTTTTCATTCTTATTTTTGGATTCTAATTAATCGTGCAAATTCATCTGTTAATATTAAGCTCTACAAAGGACTTCATCAAGGTTGTCCAAAATAATCTTATTTTTCTTGATTATTGCATATGGGCTAAGTGGAAATCCCATTAAATCCATAAAATGGCACTACGTTTTGGGGATTTTGATAGGCCAAAATATTAAATTTATTCATTTCTTATTTGTGGATGATGTGATTTTATTTTGATATTGTAATGTCGCAGAAGGTGAGAATTTCAAATTGATTACCGATAACTATTTTTATGATATGGGGATGTTGGTAAACTTGGTAAAATATACCATATAATTCCTTGATGGCAGGGAAGGAAATGAACTTCAAATGATGGATCTTTGCAAGTATTAGTCTCTTAGCCTTAATTAAGGATTCAAATACTTAGGTTTTAACATCAATCCAAATAGCAATGGTATAGCTGACTGGAAATGGCTACTATTAAAAGTGAAGAGTTGAATTCACTTATGATGTTTCATTGACTATCCTACGAGGATTGTTTTATCCTAATAAAATGTGTGTTGGAGTCAATTTCAATATATCGACACATTTTCAAACTCTTCTCTACAACCATATTGAATCATGTTCAAAATATTATATTCAATTCTTTATGGAAGGCCCTTACTAAATACTTAGGGTGTCATCTTGTTTGTTAGTCACAGATTTCCTTCCCTAAGGAATTTGGGAGTTGGAGTTTAAACAAAATTGTGTCTTTCAAGAATGCCTTGGGTAGGAAATCATTATGCATCTTTCTCACCCATGATAATCTGCGGAGAAAAATACTCATAGCTAAATATATTTTTCCAGGGACAAAGTGGGATTGGATTTGATCCCCCAACAAGTCAACAAATAACTCCTCAAATAAATGGAGAGCACTCTCACATGTTTTTTTGATGGCTTGAAATCATTTTCCTTGTGGGGTTATATTGTGTTCAATAGTTCACATTAGTAAGGATGAACTTATAAGTTGCAATGGTGATGTTTCGTTACTTAATGATTTAGTTGGACACCTATAGAAAATGATTATAGGTACCCTAAATAAAATTGTGTGGGGAGGACACAACATCAAGGATGTTTTTCAATAGTGGATAGAAACCTTGAGGATTTATGGATCAATTATTCAAGTTGGTTTATTAAAATAGAGAAATTTTGAGGTCTAAAATGGGCCTCCTAAGGAATATTATAAAATAATAGTGGAAATAATAAAATAACACTCAATTACCTCATCAAGTTTTGGAGGGAAAAAATAAACACTATTTTTCAACTCTCATTTTCAACTTATCTATATATGATTTTACTCAAAGTTTGAGTGGGGGTGTTCATTGGATGTGAAATTTAATTTTTCATCCAATGGGTACCCATGTTGCATACTTTTGATGGACCCTACTACATGAAAAATGTGAAATTCATGAAAAAAATGTGATTGCAATAATGTTTTTCATGTATTGCACATTTTTGTGTTGTAGGGTCCATCAAAAGTATGTAACATGGGTACTCCTTGAATGAAAAATTAAATTTTTCATCCAACAAGTTCCCTCGCTCGAAAATGGAGTAAAATCAAAGGGAGATAAGTTGAAATCTTTTATTTTTTATTTATCTTTTTACCTTTCTACTCCAAAAATGGTGAATTGTCCCCCATGGTTGACATCATCATATTGAATCCTATTGGTTCTTATAAAGTTGAATTTTTTTGTACATTTTTGTTTTGAGGCCCATCTTTGACCTCAAAATTTCTCTAATGCTTAGTTAAATTCTATACACATATAGATCAAGGATAGTGAAGATGAGTTGGTTTGGATTTTCAATTTTGATGGAAGACAATGCTCTACTAGACTATGCTATATTTCTCTTCTAAAGGTTAACCAGAATGATGTCAGCTAGTGGGATAAGAAGTTATTGAAGATCATGACTCCTCTTAAGAGTGTCATATTATTCTATTCGATTCTAAAAAATCACATTTTAACTTGATGCATAATGAAGAAATGGGTTTCTTGCATCTTAGTATATTTTATTTGTGCCATGGTGCTATTAAATACCTTTTACATTTATTTGTTCAATGTAGTTTCTTTATATACGTGTGGAAACAACTAGAGATACATATAAAATGCTTGTATCTTTGGGATCAATAAAATGTTGAAGATTATTATTATTCATATTTTGATAATTCAACATTAAAATGGTACAAGGTACAACAATTAGTGGTGGCTAGGAATATTTGGATTACTCAAAACATAATACTCTTTGAAGATAATGTCTCCCATCCATACCTAGTGGAAATTCGAGTCATGTTGCATGTTTCTTCTCTCAATTGGTCATCTATATCTAAGGCCTGATGCATCCTTCTCACTCATATCATAAATTATAATAGCCCTTAGGTTTATTTTGATAGGTCCAATTAGGAGGAGGTTTAAATTTATGACCTTGGTTCTACTTTATCCTTCTTTGGCAGCCATTAGTTTTATGGAAAGGAAAACATTGGGGAATTTTCCAACAACTTGCAATAACTTAGTGCTTTCTATTCTCTTATGAAATTAACCATTGCAAATAATTTCCATTGTCTTTAGGTATTCAGGTACACTAAAATGGTTATTTATTGGATGCAAGACAAGGCACAGATCTTTAATTTAGGTCCTTCACAATTGCTCCATAGTTGAAGGAAAACATTGCTCTATTTCAAGTAATTTCATTCAATCATATCTATCATAAACATAATGCACAAGCCAACTCTCTCTAAAAGGGGGTACTTATTATTTATAATCAATCTCATTTCATTGAGGAATATAGGAATAATACCCTTATCTCTTGCCATGTTATTATTCCCAACTAAAATGTATGCATCAATTGGATGCCATGCCTTTTGGTCATTATCTAGGTCATATTTGGAATTTATGTTTCTAACAACTATGTATTTAGATACTATTAGCTAAATCTTACATAAGGCCCTCTCAAAAAAACAAGCAATTTTGAAGAAATATGTTAGTTGATTATGGTGTAATCAACTTGACCTTGGATGTACTTTCAAACTTATTTGAAATAGAAACTATGATTTTTTCTAGGAAAAATACATATCATTCAATGCTTTATCATTAAAAGAAAAAAAACTTTCAATTCCCTAATATATTATTCATTAAAAAAAATCAATTCCATTATAAATATATCAATAAAGTCGATATTCAAATATTTACATGGACACTGAAATATTTTTATCGAGATGTTATTTGTTTTAAATTTAGTATTATTTTTTTACTTTTAATTATTTTATGTAAAGGTTGACATAAAAATATTTTAGCAATAGTGCATATTGATAATATTGAAATAATTTTTTGTTGTTAATATATTCTAATATTACTTTTCTAATTTAAATTGTATCGTGAGTATTATACATATCCCTTATACTAAATTATAATAATAATTTAATGTTAAGGTCACCACTAAATTGGTGTATGATATTTATTTGTTTGTATGACAAGAAACCCCCACTGAACATAAATTTGACCTTTTTTTGACTCAACTAAAAAAAACTATATAAATAAATATTTCAACTTAATTAGAAACAATATAAGTATGTATAAACTAGAAATAACCGCAATAGAGAGATGATATCTCGTTCAAAACAAATAAACTCTAGGCTATATTGAGACATATATGAATGTGGTATTTGCTAACCTACACCACCAATTCATTGTATACAAATGAATCATCCACAAACAACCCTTTGATAATACCTTTATTTTTCATCATAATACAATTTACATGATTAATATGACCTACTACTATTCCATTTTTTTTTTTTGTCAATGTTTTCTTTTACCATTTCAAAGAATTTCAAAGTAGCTTTTGTTAGGAATGTTTTGAAGATATACTTTTGTCTAATAGGTGCATATTTTGACCATGTCTTTGGATTTTGACTACCTTTACACTGATATTTGTTTCTTTCCATCTTCTAGCTTAGTTCTATTTTTAAGTACTTTTTTATTTCAACATATGTTTTCCTAGGAAATTATCTTATTATTAGTGACTACTTGCAGCATCAACCATCAACACATAATGCATCATACTATTCTATAAACTAGTACAACCACATGAAAAGTGTTTGAAAATAATAATAATAATCCAATTTGAAGGTAATATCCAAGCTTGACACTATTTTGATGTGTGAAATCCCATTTTTTGTGGGACAAGGGACACACCTCTGAGTAATGATTTGACTGTTAAATGTCAATCAATCTCATTTTTACCCTGAAAATATTTATGGCATTGAGCAACATTAATCAACCACTTTTAATGTGGTTCTGATAGTTAATGACCAACATGCATGACGGTTAGTATATTACCATCGACTATAGTTAACCTTGGTTGAATATGGTTAAATATGGTCAGCATATGGTTGATAAGGTTTAACCATTGTTGATGAAGGTTGACCTTGATTTCTTATGGTTTATTATGATTGAATGTGGTTGATGATGGTTGAAGAGGGTCGACCATGGCCAATAATGGTTGATGATGATTGACCATGGTTGAAAAGGGCCAACTATGGTCATATATGGTTAACCATTATTGATTTGGCTTAACCATGGTTGATTATGGTTGAACTTGTTGACCATGTTTGACTATTTGTAACCATGACCATGGTTGAGCTTCTTTGAACATGGTTGACCATGGTTGTTAGTGTTTAACTATAGATGAAAATATTTGACCATTTTGACCATGAATTTATATGGATGATCATGGTTGACTATGGATGGCCTTGGTTGAAAATGGTTGACTATGGTTGAAATTATTGACCATTAATGACTATTATTAAATATTGTTGACCATTATTAAGTCGGCTTGATAATGGTTGAACTTGTTGACCGTGTTTCATTATGTTTAACCATGGTGACCATGTTTGATCTTATTAGAACACAATTGAATATGGTCAATTATGGTTGACTATAGCAGAACATGGTTAACCATGGTTCTCAACATTTAGCTACAGATGACTATTGTTGATCATGTTAGCAATGGCTGACCATGTTGACTATGGATGTCTATGGATGATCATAGTGACCATGCTTGACAATTGATGAGCATGATTAACCATTGTGAAGCTAGTTTAACCATGGTTGAATATGGTTGACTATGGTTGAACTTGTTGACCATGGTGACCATGCTTAACATTGGTTGAGTATATTAGTTATTTGATATTACAAACTTCTTTTCCTTGTATTTTGAGCCAATGCCCCTATCAATACATGAATATATTCTTAAAATAAAATTTGAAAGAATAGAACAATTTAACTTCAAATAAAATTTTGAAGGACTCTTAAAAGTTAGAAATATTCTCCATTATTTTATGGCACACCAATGCATTTATATATAAAAAATGCCTTGGTTCTGTAAATAATGACATGCACCCAGCTTTCTTTTCATTTCTCTTTAGTTTCCCTCTCTATATTTCAAAATATTTGTTTCTTGAGAAATAAATTATTATAAGGTTTTTAATTGTATTGGGTCATGTGGTATCTCTTAGAATTAGACCACTCATTGTACTAAATCCAAAACCAAGTCACTATCATTTTTTTCTAAAAATGTTTATGTAATAATTGTGCACCTAATTGTATAGTTAGCATTGTTTTTAATAATAGAAAATGTTATATTTCAAACCTTTTCACTAGTTTGGTAGTGCACAGTGAATAGTAATGAGGCATCGATGTGTATGTTACTTTATAAAGCACTATGTGGATATAAGAATTTAGAACAAAAAGCTTTGGATCTGTAACAACATGGTAATTGTATTTCAGTTAATTTTTTTAATAATTTAGCAGTTAAGTATTGTATCAATATCTTATTTTGTGAAACGGATTTTTAATTTCTATATCTAATGAGTTTTGGTTTTATTTTTATTTTTTTATTTTTTTTAGAAAATGGTTTATAGAAGTTAACTGAAAATAAATTATTGCAACAAAGTGCAATGATAGCTCATTCTAATAAGAGAACAAGGCAAGCTCTTTAGTTTTTATTAAAATTCAGTATTTTTTAATAATCTATAGGTTTAAATTATTCATGTTTATTGGTTAATGCATGTCAATACAAATAAAAAACTTGAAGAAACTTGATAACATGGTTTGCAATTTGAGTATAAAATAGCATAAATGTTTTATGGAAATTTTACAAATAGTGAAATTAGGTGGATCAAAAGGTAATCAACATGAAGTTTTTCAACTTTTTACTAAAAAAATAACTTCTTAATATTAATTGCTAACATGTTTTAAACACTCAATTTCACATTTTTTTAGTGTTGTACAAAGAACAATAGTGAAATAATGGAATTTCATTCTAACATAATGAAAATCATAAATCATGTAAATGATGATTTAGTTCTTAGTTCATCTCGAGTGGGGCTGAAAATTCACGAGAGGGGCGAAAATATTTACAAAACTATGAGAGATATAGTTGAAAAAGCATATAGGCATACTTTCCACACACAATCCAATGAACTTCAAGAATAAGGTTATCTATAAACTAAAGGAAGTATTCCATAAAAATGGCTAATAAGACCCATGAGATTCCCGATAGCAAAAACTTACAACAAAAAAAAACATTTAAAATTCATTATTAATAAATATCTTGTATAAGACATTGAAAAAAATAACAAATTAACTTTTTTTGCTATATTTTTTTTGTGGGCCAATTTAAAAGTAAAAATAAAAATTTGCTTTTCATTTTTCATGAATATTATCAAAATTCTAAAGGGAAATCAAGAGGAAAGACAATACATGCAATTAGGGATGTCCAAAAATGTTTACAAGGAAATAGTAAAAGTAATAAACATAATTTGATCGTAGAAGGAACCCTCCCAACAACAATATGCTTCAAAGGTATTTAATTATTAATCTATTCTTTTATGTACACCAAATTTAATATTCCATGAAATACTAGTTTTTCAATGTTTTGTTACAAAAAACAAAAAAAAAAAACAAAGAAAAAACAAAATGTAACCTATTCACCACATAAGACAAGGAGAAAAAGGTTGATTGATGTAGGAGCATCCAGCTGAGGGTACCATGACCAGGTGCTTGGACTCAGCTAAGGAGGACAAGTTCGATCAAAACAGTGTTTAGGAACTTGTTTCTTATTTCATTGTTAGTTAAGAGATATTTAGGAACAATACATTTAGATTAGGGTTGTTACCGTCACATTGTTTGTCCTTTTCTTCATTTATCTTACAGTTGTCTTTTCATTTAATATATATGTGTGTGTGTGTGTGTGTGTATCTATATATATATATATATATCCTATAGCACAAGAAAATCCGAAATAATTATCAATTGTGTAACTATAGAAGCAACTAAAGAATAATTGTGAACAATTCGGATAACTGTATGAACATAATACAAAAGCCAATGTAATACATTTTTGAAGTGGTTCGAAAGACCAACACAGCAAGATAATACAGAAATAGACAATTTACAAAACTTGAGTATCTGAATCCATCTGCAAACAATCCCTCTATGATATTTATTTCTTTTCCCCTCTAATTATTGTCTGTGTCAAATTAAACAACAGTGTGTTTCTATATATCCTTCCTAGTAAACAAAGATATAGTTCCTGAGTTCGAACAATGAACCAATAACAAAGTATTCCTAACACGGAGTTCTGGCAACAACAAAAGTTCCCAAACATATGAAAGCAAGAAACAACTACGATACATTTCCCAATAAAACGTGGATGCAACTACTGTAGAATGCAATTATAACAAAGGTAACCCATTTACACAAAAACTTCTTGTTACTTCCTCTTTTATAAATATGATGGTGGCATACATAAAGAACAATGTAAAGTGCTAGATAATAATAGAGTAAGAAAAGACAAAATCAAACCCCAAAGCTAGGGTTGAGCCCTAGTCGGTCACAAGAGAATAAGCAGAATAAGTTACATACAACCAAAGCCCGAAATGCAGGTGAAATTACATACAATCAGAACCAAAGGTCACTCAATAGCAAAGGACAAATAAATAGAGGAGCATCGGGATTTTCCCAATGTCATGAAAAAAAGGAAGACTACAAACTAAGTAACAGTAGCATAGAACGACCCTACCAGAGTCATTGGGCTGTAACCATTTTGGAGACCGAGCCTAGAGGAAACCCCAACCTGCCACAAAAAACTAGTGGAACCATATCAGTCATTTGCTGCCAAAAAAGAGAAAAACCCTGAATGTGAAAGTTGACAAGCAAAGTAGGAAGAGTCGGCTTACCTGAGGAATTATAGTGTTAGAGGAATGAAACCCCAACTAAGTCATAGTCACAAGTGAAAACCCTGCGTACGAAGGAGCGACTACCTTAGTGACGAAGAAAAACAAAGAAGATTAGCTATAGCATGGAAGAGTATGCTTACCTTGCCAGAACCAAGCGAAGCTGAGGAAAACCATTGTGACTAAGATCTGCCAGGACAACAAAACATCCATACATCAACCAGAGAACCAATAACTGGAAGCTTAACCGAAGAACTAGAGCAGAGCAAGATAAGGGAATGGTGGAAAGAACAGTAACCACAAAGCAGGTTAAAGAGCCAACAAAGGAACGAAGTAAACCCTCTCATGAAGTCAACGAAGCCTCCAATACAGTGCCTAGGCAACCAAGTAACGAAACAGCAAGTATGGACGGAGTTACCTCGCCACCAAGTAAAAGAACCCATAGCCAGGTGCGGACAGAGCATTATTGTTGAGTTCGACAAAGTCGTAAACAAGCCAACGAGAGACCACAAACCCTCACTACGACAGAGAGAAGCCAAAAAATGCCAAAGTGAAGTGAAACGAGGTTTTAGCATAACCAAAGAGAAGGAAGGAGAAAATCGAGGCGACTACAAAGGCTAGCGTACCAACAATAACTCCACAATCAATGCCAACTGAAAAATATCTTTGTTAATCAACTGCCTAAGAGTAATCGTACGTGTTTGACCCAAACCTTAAATTAATCATTGGTTAAAATAGTTTAATCTGCAAGTTAAAGGGTTCGTCCCATCATATTGTGGTACCAGAGCAAGATTCGGAGTTTTCCTGAGAAATGGAAGTTGGAAGATGAGGTCATAGAGAGGTGCTCGGAGAGTAGCATAGGAAGGATTGTGGGAGGAAATTAGGATCCTTTCTACCCGTTTGGAGGTAGTTGAAACAGGAAGGAGAAGGGATCCAAAGGTAGGAGATGACAGCGAAGAGGAAGCTATAGTTGCGACAAATAGATTGGACGAAGAAGGGATAGAAATTAGATTTTTGAGGTTGATCCTATTAGCTAGCAACAAGCCTAAGCCAAAAATTCCAAATTACGATGGCAGCTTGTCCATAGAAGTTCTGTTGGACTAGATCAGTGAATTGGACAAATATTTCAAATGTGAAGAGGTCAGTGAAGATTAGAGAGTTAAGTTTGCTACAACTAAGCTGAAAGGACGTGAAACCTTGTGGTGGGACAGTGTCCAAGCGGAAAGAAGAAGGATGAACAAGTTGCTAATAAAGAAATGGCCAAGCATGGTGACCAAGTTGAAGGGCATATTTTTGCCCAAAGATTACAAGATTGCACTGCATCGGCAAGTGTAGAATCTGAGGCAAAAAGGAATGATAGTGAGGGAATATACTGATGAATTCTATGAGGTAAATTTAAGATCTGGCTACACGGAGGACACCCCAGAGAAAATAGCAAGGTATGTAAATGGTCTGAGATTGGAAATATTGGATGAGATCAACATTCTTTCCCCGAAAAATATAAAGGAAGCCTACCAGAGTGCCATGAAGGTAGAGGAGAAGATCACGAAAAAAGAAAAATTCTAGGAGAGGATGGGGAATTTGCAGAGTAAGAGGATAGTCCTATGGTAGAGGACAAACTACCAATAATAGTGAAAAGGGTAGCAGTTCCAAAACTTCAGAGACAGTAGAAAAAGGAGACAACACTAGAGGTGAAAGGCCATATCAGAGAGGAAGAGGAAATGGTCAAGGCAGTGGGGCTGCCTATCAGTGCTACAAGTGCCACAAGTGGGGGCACAAGTCTTTTGAGTGTCCTGAAGTGGAACAAGCTGGTTAAAGAGGGGTGTATGTTGCATAGCTAGAGGAAGCAGAGGCACCACCCCAGGAAGAAGAAAATGTGTCGGAAACAGGGGAAGCCCTAGTTCTGAATAAAGTATTGTTGAAACTAGCCAAGGAGATAGCTAAACAAACTCAAAGGAAGGCATTATTCTAGACAGTTTTCAAGTCACACTGAAAATGTTGCAAGTGGATTATCGACAGTGGAAGCACGGATAATCTAGTTTCCACAGAGATGGTAAAGAAGTTGGGTTTCAAGCGGCTAAAGCACCCCACTCCCTACAAGGTATCATGGTTGCAGAAAGGCCATTAGCTGTTGGTTGACAAACAATCTGAACTTGAGTTCCATATAGGTAGGTATAAGGACAAGGTTGTTTGTGATATTGTGCCAATGGACGTATGTCATATACTTCCAGGAAGGCCATGGTAGTATGACTGGAAGGTAGTGCATTATGGGAAGACAAACTATTACAAGTTTGTCAAAGATGAGATTATGCACACACTTGTGCCCATCAAGGAAGAGGAAGCAGCAAAAAAAAGCGAGACGAAAGTGTTAGTAATGGGTGGAAAACAGTTTTTGAGGTAGATTGAAGATATTGAAGTGAACTATGCTGTTGTGAGAAGGGAAAAAACAATGTTGTTGCACACAGAAATTTCTGCTTTACTTGTAGAAATTCAAAAAATGCTGCAGGAATTCAGCGATATTGTAGTGGACGATCTACCAGATAAATTTCCTCCTAAGAGAAGTATCAGTCATCATATTGACTTTATACCTGGAGAAAGTCTACTGAACAAGGTATCATACTGGATGAACCCCAAAGATAATGAGGAAATCAAAAAACAGGTGCAGGAATTGTTGGATAAAGGGTTGATAAGGGAGAGTTTGAGCCCTTGTGCAGTTCCAACAATTCTCACTACCAAGAAA
Organism: Pinus taeda; assembly: GCA_000404065.3. NCBI lineage: Eukaryota > Viridiplantae > Streptophyta > Pinopsida > Pinales > Pinaceae > Pinus > Pinus taeda. Next base: position 36,015 of record APFE031694242.1, read on the forward strand.
GGAGGAGAATAGCGAATATGCACGGATTCGAGGACCATCAATAAGATTACCATCAGGTATAGATTTCCACTGCCACGGATGGACAATATGATGGACTGCTTGAGCAGGGCAACATACTTCTCGAAGATTGATTTGAAGAGTGGTTATCATCAGATTCGAATGAGGGAAGGGGATGAGTGGAAGACAACCTTCAAGACCAATGAAGGGCTGTATTAGTGGCTGGTAATGCCATTCGGATTAAGTAATTCCCCTAGTACCTTTATGCAATTGATGAACGAAATGTTGAAAGAGTTCATTGGAAAGTTTGTAATAGTGTATCTTGATGATATATTAATTTTCAGCAAGACTAAGGAGGAACACTTTTGACATGTTCGAAGTGTGATGGAGAAATTGCAGGAGAATAAGTTACTGATAAATCTTAAAAATTGTACTTTTATTCAAAGAGAACTGGTTTATCTAGGTTTTATGATTGCAGAGAACGAGTTGAAGATGGACCCAGAGAAGATTATAGCAATCATTAACTGGCCATCCCCAAAAAGTATGTTTGGGGTACGTAGTTTTCATGGGTTGGCAAGCTTTTATCGCAAATTTATAAGGAATTTCAGTGACATATGTGCAACTATGTTGGATACTATAAACAAGTCAAGTCAGCCTTTTCATTGGACCGAGGTAGCAGAGAAAAGCTTTCAGCTATTGAAGAAGAAGATCACAGAAACACCAATCCTGAGATTTCCAAATTTTAATAAGCTTTTTCAGGTTCGTTGTGATGCAAGCAGTACAGCCATTGGAGCTATACTTAGCCAAGAAGACAAACCTGTTGCATTTTTCAGTGAGAAGTTGAATGAGAGCAGGCAGAAGTATTCATCTTATGACAAAGAATTCTATGTTGTCATCCAAGCATTGAAGCATTAGAGACATTATCTGCTGGGGAGTGAGTTTTTTTTTTTGTCTGATAATTTTGCGCTACAATATGTGATGCAACAGCATAAGCTGAATCACAAGCATACTAAGTGGGTCGAATATTTACAAAGTTTCACTTTTGCATTGAAACACATTAGCGAGCAGGCTAACAAGGTGGAAGATGCATTGAGCATAAGAGCTTTTCTCTTACAGGAGAGTACGATACAAGTGTTGGGCTTTGAACATTTGAAAGACTTGTATCAGACCGACATGAATTTCAAAGAGGCTTATGAAGCCTGTCAGAATCCTTTGCTAAGAAAAAATAGTCCATGGTTGGACTATAATTTACAGGAGAAGCTATTGTTTAAAGGGGGACAATTATGCATTCCCGATTGTTCAATGAGAGAGAATATCATTTGAGAGAAGCACAGTGGAGGTCTAGCCAGGCATTTAGGCATAGAAGAAAAAACATTAGATCAACTCAACCATTTTTATTATTGGCCAAGAATGTGAATGGATGTGCAGAGATTTGTGACCAAACGTAAAGTGTGTCAGTTGGCGAAAGGACACAGTCAGAATACGGGACTCTACGCACCATTGCCCATTCCAAGTAGGCCATGGGACTCAGTCAGTTTGGACTTTGTCTTGGGTCTACCAAGGATGCAGCAGCTTATGATTTTGTGATGGTAGTAGTAGACCGGTGCTAAAAAATGGCACATTTTATCCCTTGTAAAAAAACCAACGATGCCACTCACGTGGCCAACTTATTTTTCATAGAGATCATCAGGCCACACGGCCTACCTAAATCCATTATTTCTTACAGGAAAATGAAATTTACAGGGCACTTATGGCGTACCTTATGGAAAAATATGGAAACACAATTAAGTTTCAGCTCTGCTTATCACCCGCAGACCGACAGGAAAACAGAGGTGGTAAACATGAGCTTGGGGAACCTGCTACGAAGCTTGATTAGGGAAAATTCATGGTTGTGGGATCATGTACTTACCCAGGCGGAGTTCTCTTACAATGAATCAACCAATCGCGATACGGGGCATAGTCCTTTTCAGATCTTATATGGCATGATGCATCCTCGCGGAGTGCATGAGTTATGAGATCTAGGACAATAGGAAAGATGGAGTGCTGATGGGGAAGACTTCCCAAAGTAATGAATGACCTACACGAGCAGGTAAAGATGAAGTTGCAGGACAACAGTCAAAACTATAAGCAGCAAGCAAATCTGAAACGGTGAAAGGTACAGTTTAATGTGGGGGACGAAGTCCTCGTGCATTTTCACAAGGAACATTTTCCTAGAGGTGCATACAACAAACTGAAATACAAGAAGATTGGCCCTTGCAAAATTCTCTGAAAATTTTCAGCCAATGCTTATGAATTACGGTTGCCACGAGGAATAGGCATCTCCCCCATCTTCAATGTGGCATACTTGTTTCCATATATTTCCAATCCTGAAGAAGACAGTACAGCATGGCCTACACGGGACACATAGGAAGGGAGTGACACTTGGATGAGACAAATGCCTTCAGCTCATCCCCTTGAGATCAAGAGGATCCTCAACACTCAGGTGGCCAAGTGAACTCGGTAGAAGGAATACCTGCAGTATCTGGTCAAGTGGAAGAACCATCCCATTGAGGACAATTCATGGCTTGAGGACAGACAAATAAAAAAGGCGGGTTATTTAGTCGAGAAGCTCATGGACCGAAGTCATGAATTTTTCTTACCCTGGGAGCCTCATGCAGGAGCATCCAGCTGTGGCTACCATGACCATGAGTTTGGTCTCAGCTAAGGAGGACAGGTTCAATTATCATTTGGTTTCATTTTATGTTTTTCAATCGAAACATTGTTTAGGAACTTGTTTCGTATTTCATTATTAGTTAAGAGATATTTAGGAACAATATAGTTAGATTAGGGTCATTACCGTCACACTATTTTTCTTTTTGTTCATTTATCTTACAACTATCTTTTCATTTAAAAATATGTATATATTGTATATCTTACAGCACAAGAAAACACGAATTAGTTATCAATTGTGTAACTGTAGAAGCAACTGAAGAATAACTGTGAATATTTTGGGTAACTGTATGTACATAATACAAAAGCCAATGTAATATATTTTTGAAGTGGTTCGAAAGACCAGCACAGTAAGATAATACAGAAATAGACAATTTACAAAACCTGGGTATTTGAATCCATCTGCAAACAATCTCTCTATGATATTTATTTCTTTTCCCCTCTAATTATTGTCTATGCCAAATTAAAAAATAGTGTGTGTTTCTATATATCCTTCCTAGAAAACAAAGATATAGTTCCTGAGTTTGAACAATGAAGCCATAACAGAGTATTCCTAACACGGAGTTCTGGCAACAACAAAAGTTCCCAAACATACGAAAGCAAGCAACAACTATGAGACATTTCCCAACAAAATGTGGATGCAGCTACTGTAGAACGCAATTATAACAGAGGTAACCCATTTACACAAAAACTTCTTCTTACTTCCTCTTTTATAAATATAATGTTTGTGTACATAAAGAACAAGGTAAAGTGCTAGATAATAACAGAGTAAGACTTAGACAAAATCAAACCCTAAAGCTAGGGTTGAACCCTAGTCGGTCACAAGAGAGTAAGTAGAATAAATTACATACAACCAAAGCCTAAAACGTAGGTGAAATTACATACAATCAGAACCAAAGGTCACTCAACAACAAGGGATAAATAAATAGAGGAGAACCTGGACTTTCTGACTGTCATTACAGAAAAAAGAAGACTACAAACTAAGTAACAACAGCAGAGAACAACCCTACCCGAGTCATTAGGTTACAACCATTTCAGAGACCGAGCTTGGAGCAAACCCCAACCTGCCACAAAAAACTAGTGGAACAATATCAGTCATTTGCTACCAAAAAAGAGAAAAACCCTGAATGTGAAAGTTGACAAGCATAGCAGGAAGAGCCGACTTACCTGAGGAGTTATAGCATTGGAGGAACGAAACCCCAAATGAGTCATAGTCACAAGTGAAAACCCTATATACGAAGGAGTGACTACCTTAGTGATGAAGAAAAACAAAGAAGATTATCTATAGCATGGAAAAGTAAGCTTACCTTGCGAGAACCAAGCAAAGTCAAGGAAAACCACTGTGACTGAGACCTGCCAGGACAACAAAAAATTCATACATCAACCAGAGAACAATTAACCGGAAGCTTAACCAGAGAATTGGAGCAGAGAAAGATAAGGGAACGGTAGAAAGAATAATAACCACGAAGAAGCTTAAAGAACCAACAGAGGAACGAAGTGAACCCTCTCACGAAGTCAACGAAGCCTCCAATACAGTGCCCAGGCAACCAAGTAACGAAACAGCAAGTGTGGGCAGAGTTACCTCGCCACCAGGTAAAGGAACCCATAGTCAGGTGTGGACAGAGCATTACTGCCGAGTTCGAAAGATTCTTAAATAGGCCAACGAGAGACCAAAAACCCTCATCGCAATAGGGAGAAGCCGAAAAATGCCAAAGTGAAGTGAAACAAGGGTTTAGCATAGGCACAGATCGGGAAGGAGAAAATCGAGGCCAGTACAAAAGCCGACGTACCAGCAATAACTCCACAATCAATGCCAATAGACAAATATCTTTTTTAATCAACTACCTAAGAGTAATCATGCGTGTTCGACCCAAACCTTAAATTAATCATTGGTTAAACTAGTTTAATCCGCAAGTTAAAGGGTTGGTCCCATCATTGATGATAAAATTTGTGAGTATGCACATTTTGGGATTTATTTAATCTGTCATATTTATTGTGGTCATTTTATTTAAATAATTAACTTATAACTATAAATGGATCTCTTCTAATAGGTGATAACATACAAACAATAGAATACCAAAAAATTGATCAACATTGAATTAAGTATGGGTTGTGAGAATATATTGAAATATCACAAATTAATTCAACAATTTTGTAATTAGTTATATTATGTAAATTCACTTATTTTATGGTTAATGCAAGAACATCAAACCTTTATATTAATTATATTGGTTTCTTTGTCATAGTGTACATTTAAACATCTAGGAAAGGAATTATGGAATGGTTTCAATAGATGATATTTTGAGAGATGATACGCATAATCACTTCAAAAGAATGTTATTTTTTTATGAACACTAGCTATTACAGTATACTTTTTTATTTATGCATTCATATATATTTTATTATAGAAATGTATATATACTTATTGCACTTTATATTTATGTTTGTGGATGGAACTTGAAGAGGTGAAATGTCAAAAATGAGACAATCAAGAAAATATTAGCTTATATCTATAGTGATGCTTATGTTACCCAACGTTGTTTCTCTATCGGCTTGCAAAATTGGGGACATTCCAAGCCCTCCTAACATGGACTATCTAGAATTTCACTAGGTTTTACCTATTACCTTTATGTTTCCTTCACCACATTTTGTTTTTTCTTCCGAGATTAGTGGAGGCTTCAACAATTGGAAGCATGGAAATGCAAGTAGTTGGATGCTTCCACTGGTTACCGTCATGGCAGCTACACTAGTGAGCACCCCCCCATTGGAATTCACACATCCTCAATTATTTTAACACTACTCCTTGTCATTGATTGGGAAGACAATAAAGACAAATTATCTCTTCAAACTAGTTGCATTCAAGGGAAAAATGGGAATTCTTTTATGGAGCACAAGGAAATGTTAGTAAATTAATCGAAGATTGAGGTTCTTTTTCTCAAAGGAAGAGGCTCCACTTCCCAAGGAATACTAGTGGCCCTTATTGATCTCTCAACTTCCACCTAGCATTCAACATCTCTACTCCATGGTAGGCTGTGTAATATCTTCGCATCCTTTCTATTATTTTGACTTTGCTAGTTTAGTTTAGTTATTTGTCTCTACCTTATTATATGGACACGATGTTTATAGTGTCAAATTTTGTACTCTATATGTTTTCTTTTGGACATGGACTCTATTTTTCCAACAATGGTCTAGTTTCTCAAGTCGTAGACTGCAACAGAACAATGCTTTATGTATGCTTTCTTGATTGATCAATAGCATTTAGCTTATAAAAAAATATCCAAGACAAGGTATTTTCCTTGTAGTGCCTTTGAATTATATTGTATGAATGACCACACATATGAAAAAACTTATGAAAGTGAAACACAATTATGACTATGGCCTATGCCAATTCATATTTCGAAATAGGAGTCTCCTCTACATTATCAATAAGTTTTTAAAAAATCCAATTTCCAATTCATTTCAACAATGTTTCCAAACCATTCAGTTTCAAATATATCTCAATTTTTATCAACAAAGTGTATATTATCTTGACTTGTGAGTTTTGATTAATAAGAAGTTAAAAGCCTTTTCTTAAGGGTTGTATTCTAGGCACATGTGTACATATAATTTCATATAAATGATTTTCATGAAAACCCTTTTTATGTTTTAAAGAAAAATATGCTTTCAATTTAAATATTGTCATGAAATATCTATTTTGATTCTATAAATCCAATGTAAAAATATCTATCCTTTGAGAAACCTATGATGTCAAGTGGTAGAAAAACCCACTAAAACCTAGGGATGGCAAGTGGTAGATATTTCATGACGAGGCAGCATATTATGCTTGGGATGGGGAAGCCTCGTTGACCAACCTTCGTTGATCATTAATGGCTTATATTTTTTAAGCTTATACTATAATTAACATTCTTCCTTTTCAACACTCAGACATTTTCACTCTCAACATTCTTCCTTTTCAACACTCACATATGTTGAAGACATTTCTACCTAGTTTCTGCTCACATAGTTCACAACCTGAAATTCTAACACTTAATCATTTTTGTATACGTAGATTTTATGCTCTTTTTTCCCCAAAATCATCTTGCACGGACATCTCACATTCATCATTTTTGTCCTGCATTTTTATTTTCCACGAATTACACTTATTTTCTCATACTTACCCATTTTTCTCCCATTCAAGTTGCAGGAAGCCTTCTTTTTACTAACATGCATGATTCTCTATCACAAATATTTATACATAATCATTCTCATAATTAATTTCTCTTTTCTCCCATTCAAGTTGCAGGCAGCCTTCTTTTTACTAACATGCATGATTCTCTATCACAAATATTTATACATAATCATTCTCATAATTAATTTCTCTTTTCAAATAAATTTCTAAACTACAATAATTAAAATTAACTATAAAAAATGTATATACATAATATTAGATGTTAAATATATATATATAACCATAACCATAAATATTTATACATAAATATAATTATATACCTAAGCTTGCCAACAACCAATACCTAGTCTGAGATGGTGCAATTGGCAGTGAACCAGGCCAAAAAAATGCTAAAGTATCCAATGATTGAACCTCTTCTTCCATGATACCTAGCCTGAGATGGAGCAATTGGCAGTGAACCAGAGAAAAAAAAAACACTAAATTATCCAACGAATGAACCTCCTCTTCCATGACCATCTTCTCAATATGTAAACACTAAATTATCCAACGATTGAACCTCTTCTTCCATGACAATCTTCTCAATATATACTTGAATCTTCAGCTCGATGCATGGATTGTTTGGGAGCTTGACAAAGCTAGAACCATCGGCAGTTGAGGTTGTGGAGATTTACAGGTGAAGTGGCCCATCCACAAGTTATAGTGTCGAGAATAGGCGTAACATATTGACATTGATGTGCCGATGTGTTCATCTTAACCAAGGTTAGTTCAACAAAAATATAATTCTCAAACGTCACGGCAGAGTTAAATTCAAAAGGATATAAATGCATACTCCCACGACTTTATGGCTATATAAACAAACACACTTTTCTTTCTACAGAGCAAAGTGGTACACTCTCTGTGCCAGTGACAGTAGTGATAGACATTAGCCAATATGAGAAATTACCTCCATGTTATGACACCGAGCATTACTATGGCTCGTTCTTGCCTTCGATCTTGTTTCCATCTGCCGAGGAGATGTTGGGGATTTTGCTAGTCAATAT
>APFE031694254.1:0-21519 GCA_000404065.3 Pinus taeda
GTGTTAATGATATTTATATGTGAAGTTCATACTTGAATAGATGTTTATAAGTTTGTAACTAACTCATCTTTCATATAAAATAAAGATCATTTTTTATGTAAAATCTTGTCCATATACTGTTGTAGTTTGTGGAATTGTGGTTTTTACAGGACCAAGGAGCGGAAGGGACGTGAAGAAGGGTTTGCACCCTTGAGTAACTACCCAAACGTAGGACCACGGGTATGCTCCTCTCACCCTAGAAGTAGTTATTTATAGCATAAACGGTTGGTTGTGTGTGTGTTTCTTAACTTAGATAATCTTCCGTCTGCTAAGGTTTCACCCAAGAACCTTAGGGGAAAACTTCCCGCAACACTCGTCTATGCAGATCTTGTTCTTATTTGAGCTTCTGGTAAAATTCATGCAACTTCCTTTTTGCATCTTCCAACCTTTGGTTCTCCCTCTTTCTTTGTGTTATCCTCCTATTGCATTTTCACCTCTTTGCATCTATCTCCACAACCGCTTTTTCCACAAGTGGGTCTTCCTTAAACTTGTAGCTTTGCTCCATCTCTGTGATTTCGACAATCTTCCTCTTGCCTTTGTCTTGCACAAGTTTGCTTCTTGTTGCTACTATTTTTGCCACTCCCTATGGTGCTACTGCAATGAGCGTTGCTAGCCACTCTACTACCATGCTAACTGATTCATTGGGCCTAGAGGAGTTATAAAAATATCTCCATGACTCTTCCTCTGGTCAATGACACGCCCCGTGGATCCAAGAATAGTACACTCTCACACAGTCTTACATAAACCACGTGGATCATATGGATTGAAACTCTTGGTTCTGAATTTAAAATTCTTGAAGTCTTCGACCTTGGCATCCAATTCTTTCAAACTCTAGATTGCGTGCAACCCAATTCACACAGGGAGCATAGGCCATGGTGCCTTCTTCTTCCTATGCAATCCAGCTGATAAGCTTGTCGAGATGTGGTTTGCAACCTCCTACATGACCAGCTTGTCCATTGAAAACCTTGGAAACATATGCAGATCTTTCTTCACATTGTACATCCTCATGAAGGTTCCCTCAGGTGAGGCATATCAATCTCCAATGTTCAACAACACCTCCATTGTTGCCTAGGACATGCAAGACAAATCTTGTTCAAATATCATCATGTATTGAGGGGAAATGAAATGGTCAAATGTTCTAGCCATGACTCTTCGATAGCTGGAGTCTGAGAGAAACTTGCAATATATGTTCACATCACTCTCTGAAATTGTCCATGCCCAACCCATGCCAGGAATTTGTTAACGGGCATATATTGCATTGAGTAGGTAGGCAGAAATGAAGAATCTTGCTTGTTGAACCTTGGGCGGACTTCGAGCATTGGATACATGAACTTTTAGCTAGAGAGCCAACATGTCTGACCAGTTGAAAGGTTTTCCTTCACTTGCCATCTGATCCTACATAGCAACACAATTTTACGGGAAGGTCTCTATACTCCCTTGGCCATACAAGTGGCATGCAAAAATGACCAAGAATTAGTATGCCTTCCTGAGTGTCTTCCCTCTATATATCTGGTTGGATGTTGTCCTGAAATTTAATGGCTCCATTACCTAATGCTTCAAGATGTATCTTGTATTCGTGTTGTTGTTGAGAGTGTAGAACGATGCATTCATCCTTCTCACCGACAGTGGAAACTGATACATTTATTGATAATCTTCCATCCCGAAAGAAGCAATCTTTGCTCCACTGACATTGCTTAGTATCATTGTCTCAGTATCAGTGTGTGAGACAATATAGTGGATCAAATCTACACATGGTAACACGGGAAACCTTCATGCAACCTTGTACAATCTTGACATATGAATATTGACATAAACCTGTCAGTCCTAAAAATTCTCCTCAAAGCTACCTGAGAAAATAGTGTTGATGCCTTGGCATGTGATCTTGATATCCTTCTCAATGAACAGGTGCATGTTTGTGTACACGAGCAATCTCATAGACCCCTTTACAACCACATCCCCAATATTGCTTTCAAATGTCTTTTGATCCAGCTCTCTTAGAGGCCATGATACTTGTACTACTGAGAAGCTGCTAAAAAGCCTGTGGTACCTGGAGACAAAGAAGACATGCAGGACATGACAATGTCAACTAAAAACATCAAGTAACTCGAGAAACATTCGGGAAATAAATTGGTGACTGCTGGGTAAGATTGTGCAACATTGATTTTGGGAAGCTAGGAGACTATCAGCTGGAACTGCGCATTAGTCTTAGTTGCCAAGGAGGCTCACTACTGACTGGATTTATGCAATGTCCAATCCGTTGAGGCTGACTGCTGACTGAAACTACACAATGTGTAGAAAATTCATTTTGGGTGCTAGCTAAAACTGTGCATTACGAAATTCTAGTGGGTAGGAATGGGCACTGCTTCTGAGGATTGCATGGAGCACATCTAGGAGCCAGTGTGGGTAGCCTTTGTGCAATTCCTGGAGGCAAGGAAGTGCTTTGACTGCTAGGAATGCACAAAGCATGTTAGGAGACATAAGATCGGGGCCAAAGACAGCCTAGATTTTCCCAATGGCAACCTGAAAACATGAAGGACTAAGTGTGTGCGTGAAGCTGGTGCAAATCTGAGTGAAATAGACATGCATGAAATTCAAGTCAGTGAAGAAATCAGTCAAATGGAAAAACCAAGAAGCTCACGAAGCGAATCGCCGCTGTTGTAACATTATTTGGTTTTTATAAGTTAGTATATTAGCCAAAAATAATTTTAAAATGTTAAGCTAGGATATGGATGCAAAAGAAAGAAAAGTTAAAATGTTAGGCAAATTTAATGTTTTTATAGACATACATATCAATCAAATGATAGGTGTTAGCTGCCCTAAACAAAGAAGGAAAAAGAAACATAAAACGTTAGGGATGAAAAAAAGAAAAGAATGGCTTCATTTCATATTTTATGAATGCACAGGCTGCTAGTCAAAATGCGCCACATTAGGAAATGTCAAATTATGTTAATATATAATTAGTTCCTTAATCGGGATTAATTCTTTAATTTAAAAACTTTGGCATTTCAATTATATTGTAACATGCAAGTTTGATTTGACATCCCCACCGAGAAACTCGTCACCTCACACTAACAATCTTCCACCTCTCACCTCATCTGCGCCGATCTCCCAAGATCCAATGGCCTACACAGCGTTTCGCCCCCCCTCACCATCTGAACTTTACAGTCGGGGGGGGGGGGGGGGGGGGGTGGGTCTAAAATGGGCAGTATTTGAAACCGCGCCCACCCCTACATGTCAACACTACAACATTTTGGATCCCCCTCAGGCGAAACTGTTAACCACCTCCCCCCTCTGAAAAGTAGTTTCTCCGCCTCCTGATACCACTCTTCTACCTGTTGCGCTCTTGCCACTCACCTTCTGCCACGTCATTTTCTCGTTGATTCCACCAATCACATCCGCTCCCTCCAAAAATAAGACGTTAAACAATTAAATGGTTTAACCGTTAATCCAATGGACCTACACCACTTTCAATGGAAAAACCAGATTGATATATAATCCTCCCTTCCACTCATTAATTGGTTACTAAATTCATACACTTCCATTGTTATTGCTCTGTTATAGGTTTGCTAGACCAAACTCTGACATCTTCCCCCGCCAGTGACAATGTCCGTTTACTCATTTTTAGACTATTACCTCTGTTCTTGTCCTCAAATCCTAAGTCCCATCTGTGTATTGAAGCCTATAATCCAGTTTTCACTACTATCCTTAGCTTTATCCGAAGATGCCTCCAAAGGACAAGGGACCAGAAGAACCTGTCAATTCTCTGATCTATCCTCCCATTGATTTTCACCACATCCCTTTAGCTAACCGAGACCATAAAATCCATGAAACTCTCTACGAATTTGACCTCTTTGAGATGTATTGTTGGCTCGAGGACAAATACATAGACAAATCTGATGACATTCAATTGAGTGGGAATCCAATTTACCCCACTATATTTTTCCTCGTACTCACAACACCCTAGAATTTGTGAGGCAGTGTCATGCTTGTTATCTGCCAACCTGTTGCACTAAAAATTATCACCTTGACATTCTACAATCTGTATGAGTCCATTACCACTCATACTTTCCTCCTTTGCAAATATTAAGCTTCATTTCCTCATATCAAGCCTTGAAAATAAGAGAAAGCCCTCAAAAGTCTCTAAAACTCTGGTTCCTCACTTCCTCTTTGCATTACCCACGGTCCCGCACCTAATGGTCATGTCTCCTGCACACTTGACTGCTCTCTCTCTGTGTTATGGGTGCAAACCCCTATAAAAGTTAAAACTCACTTTAAGTGATTCTAAAAGCTTCTGGAAGGAATCTTGAGGTGGCAAGTTCGCGCTCTTAAGGTTCATGCATCCCATACCTTAAGGAGCTAACACCCTTATGTGTGGAGCTTATCCCTTTGAAGGAGGATTCTATCCCTTCATAGGTGGACCTGTAACCTCCTTCCCTGCACTATAAAAAGAAGCAATGGGCTAGTTACTAGAGAGGTTATAAGCTGAATATTTTTGAGGTGAAATGCTATTGGAACTTAGTCTTCTTAGTTGAGTTTTTATGAGGAGAGATTACATACCTCTATGATCTCATTTGGAAGAGTACAAGGCTTGTCAAAGTAAAGGAAATTCCTGTTTCAGACCCCAAGAAGAGCTTGTTCAACATCAAGGTTGAAAAGATTGTAAGGTTCTTCTACTTCAAAGTTAATACAAATAAGTTTGTTTTTCTCAATAAGCTGTTGATTCATGGTTTATTTTATGGATTCCTTGATCACCACAATAGACATGATTTATGATATTTGCTATGTAGGTGCTATTTAATGTTTGCTTGTTTGTGATTGCAGGTTCTCAAAGGTAACTCTTTCGAATGATTGAAGGATGGCTACTACGAACAAGCATTGGATCTAAGGTAGGGTCTTAACACCTTTATAGTATTTATTTATAAATCGTATATGTCTAGAGAAAGATATATTTGTTTGTCTGTTTGTTGCTATACTATCTTCTAATACTAGGGAGATTGGTCTTGCCTACAAGATCCATTTATCTGGCCAACAAATTGGCAACTCCACTGGGGAACTGAATTTGTTTTTTGGTTTTCCTTTGTTTTGACTTGAGAAAATTGTTTTCATTTCTGGTTTTTGATTGATGTATGCTGGCTTGGGTAGTTTTTAGAATCTGGATTATTTTTTGTTTTTTTCAAAGTTTTCAAGGGACCGCACTTTCTCTTTACAGACAGTGCAGGCATTTCCACATTTTTCCTTTAGTAAACAGAGCGTGACCACACTTGTTTCTTCTGGAAGCCTGCGGACCCTGTAAATTTTTTTGAAAAACCTAAAATGTCTTCTTCCAGTTAATTTTATATTTCATTTAGGATTTTTAGTGTCTACCCAAATCTGTATTTTTCCTGTCAAAAATCTCTTGTGAGTGAGTTCCGATAGTATTTTTGTTTTAGATGATTTTCTAGAAGTTTTGCATGCCTGGAGTGGTTGTCACTTAGTCTCTGTAGTGACTCAAAAATCAGAAGCTTGAGAAACCTTAGATTACCCTGGTGTCTTTTCGTCTTCTTGATGAGTCTGATGTGGTTGTGAAATCTATCCTTTGTGAGAAATGGATTTAGTTTTCTCCTTGCAAATCTTTGAACAAACTTTGTTATAAGTTTTGAATTTCATTTTTACAAAAGAAAACATATCTGGATGTTTTTTAATTGGTTTGTTATTCTGAACAAATGAATCCTTAGTTTACTGAATAAATAAGTAAAACGTCCTAAAAAAGAATTGAAGCTTTTTATTCAATTAGTTTTTGTAGTTTTGAGTGTTTTTCTAGAACTTGTAGATCTCTTTTGAAGGAAATTGTTTTTTGTAGTTTCGAGTTTTGAAAAAGGAAAGGGATTTATTGTCAGCATTAATTATTAGTCTCGTTTTGGGTTCTTATTGAAAAAGAAAAAAAGATTTTCTTTCCATTTCCATGTTGAAAGAAAGAATTGTTTCTTAAAGAATTGCATTCTCAAACTCTTTCTTTTAGCTAGAATTTCATTAAAATAAAAAACGAATTGCTTATCTTTTTAGGTGCATCCTTTTAGTGTTTTTGGAGTCGAGTCTTCACACCATCAAAGTGTCATTTCCATACCTATTGAATTAAAGAACAACCCATAAAAGCAACGCTTAATTAAAATTGATCTAGTAATCTTTTCTATTTCTAGGGCTGTTATCACCAATATAGCTTAGGCTAATATCTTGGAGTAGGGAGTAATTAACTCTCAAAGATAGTTAAAACAAACAAGTAAATACATCTTGCGGTAGGAAATAAATCCAATTGTAATTGATACTTTATGGGAAGCTTCTCTTAAAGGAGTCAATCACGAGATCATGTCCGAACCTTTGAGACAATCAATTCTGTTTCACTAGGAAAGATAGAAGATTTGCGTGTATTATAAACGATAAACCTTGGATTAACCATTGTCGAGGAGCCCGGGGTCACTTGTTGGTAAACCTCGGATTGACTATGTCAAGGAGCCTTCAAGGGGATTGATCTTTGTTACTTTTCCCTTGCATGTAGATTGGATCGTAGACTACTCCCCAGTTGTATTTGTTGTGGTTGGTAACCTTAGTATCCATAAACTTAAGATTATTTCCTAAGGTGACGGTGAAGGAAGGATCTCACTGTACCTGGAGAAAACGTCGACTAGACTCACTTGGACTCTCTAGGGGGTTCTTTTCACTCGAGATGGTTTTGTGAAGAAACGTGTGCCAGTTTGTTTCATTAAGCAGGTTGTTAGGGTAACTATTCCAACCGCCCTTTCTGTATTAAATTTCTACGAAGTTGGATTTCATCACCAACTAGTGTTTTTAGTACGGGAAGTTATTGTTTGTGTGTGGTTTGAAATCTTATATTTTTTAGGCATGTGATTCAGTTGTTTATTTCTTTAGAGACTTTAGGTGCTTTTATTGAAATTTTCTTTGTTTGCATGTGATTATTTTCATCCTACACCAAGAGGTTATTATCCTTCATTGATCATGTCAAGACAGTCATTTATGTTTTCCCAATCACCAGAAACCTTTTTTTACGGCGGTCCCTCTGTTCCTTCGGGGTACTAGTCACTCTCTGGTACTTTCTCAGGAGCAACTCCTCGACCGACTGAACATCAGTTATCACCTGGTAGTAATGGAACTAAAAATTTGAACGCAGAGCAAATTCTTATGATGTCTTGTAGTATTCCAAATCCTTAACCTCAAGGTAGTCAGTTACCGCCTGGGGAGTAACCTCAAGGTAGTTAGTTACCGCCTGAGGGGCAACCTCAGGGTAGTCAGTTACCGCATGGGGGGCAACCTCAAGGACGATACATACCTTCAGGATAGTACATACCCCAAGGTCAACCCCAGACTCAGTATACTCCTCAGGATGCTTATCAACCCCAGAATCAGTATGTGCCTCAGGGTTGTCAACCTCAAGGTCAGTACCCAACTCAAGGTTTCCAACCGCCTTCTGGTCAATCATTTTTACAAGGAGCTGGAAATGTACCACTTAATTATTAGCCCTACGTTCAACCAGGTTATGGTCCTCCATATGCACAACATGTTATGAGTCCATACCCCGGAATGAACATGGTGTGGAATCCACCTCAAACTCAATAGAATATGCAGCCAAATGTGCAGTTGTCTAATCAACTTGGACAACCTTTGGGTTCTGGTCCAACCCAGCAACCTGTCCAACGTACTGTTCAAACCTCTGCACCTAGTTTAGTTCATCAACCTGGGCCTAGCTCACCTCAGAGTCCACCTCAAACTGCTGCTGCAACTGCTGCAACTTCTGTTCAACCTACCACACCTGTTTCTGGAGTATCTGTAGCTCCGGTTTCTACTATCCCTGCATCAGTACAAACTCCTCAAGTCTCTGTGCCACAGTAAGGACCTATAGTTCAGACTTCAGTCCAGATGCCTATAGGACAAGCTGGTCCAAGTATGATTGCCACAAGTCAACCGCAATTCACTTATCAACTGTACCAGGGACAGTATCAATCCGGTCCTACTATACAAAACCCAATTTATCAGTATCAACTGTATCTTGGCTATACTTATCAACAGCCTCAACAACCCCAGTTTGGTTTGGTTAATCCTGGTTTCCAGGGAGGTTATAACATTCTTAATGCAAATCCAATTCCAGGTTATCCTGGATATCCTCCTCCTGGAGTTGGTCTTGTTACTCAAGGTTTTCGCGACCCTAATCGTTAGTTACCATTTATTGCAACTTTGGATTTACCTGATTTGTCGCGCCTTACGAACGACCCGATTTACTATCTTCCGTATTGGCTGCCAATGCCTAGTAAGTTTCCCAGTGATATCCTGAAATTTGAGGGTAAGTCAGGAGAGGATCCGTCAAATCATGTTATGACTTATCACCTCTGGTGTGCACCTAATTCAATCGTTGATGATTCAATTCGATTGCATCTTTTTCAAAGAAATCTTGTTGGTCTTGCTGCCAAATGGTACATTGAATTACCACGAGCCTCTTTTTATAATTTCAATCAGTTAGCCACTTCTTTCTTAACTCATTTTTAGTTGCTTGTCAGATACGACAATGGCACGGCACTGTTAACTTCACTAAAACAATCCACGTCCACATATATTTCTGATCATATTCATGAATGGCGACGTAGAAGGAATTTAGTGAAAGTTTTCATTCCGGATCAAATTTTAGCAGAATGGTTCATTAAATCATTGTTATCTAAAATCAATGAAGATGTAGCTAAGGGAGGAGTTGTCACTGAAGAGCAAGTCATTGCTCAGGCTCAGTACCTTGACCTCGTCTATATGCAGTCAGATACTTTACATGAAAAAATCCTTGATCTTCCAAAACACGTTCAAATAACTGCAGCTCCTTCAGGGTCTCATGCCGCTGATGGTATGATTGGTTCAATTAGTACTAAAAGTAAGAAGAATTCTTCAAAGAATTCTTCTTCTATAATAACTTTACCTGATTCTTCGACAAGATATTCTTCCGCTGAAATTTCTACTGATGTTCATGTCATAGACTCATCTATGACCAAATCAAAATCCAGTAGTAAAGAGAAAGGGAAGAACAAAAACAAACAAAATTCAAAAGATAAAACAGATAAAAATGAATCTACGGACGAAAAAATGGAAACCTCGCTATCCTTGTTTCATTTGCGATGAGGATCATTTTACCAAAGAATGCCCACATCGACCAGAGGTTTCCAAATTTGTTAAAGATTCTCAAATGCCTGCTATCTTGAAGGATCCTTTTCCTACTCAAGATAGTAAGATAGTTGCTTCTTCCTCGAATACCTCAGAAGAACCCATTATTATGATGTCTCATGTCAGGATTGCGATGCGATCGCAATATTATGATAGTAAAAATCCTGTTGATGGTAAAGAAGTAGAATCTTCTAATTCAAACACATCAATGACACCTCCTCCTAGTTTTGATCCACTACAGATCGAAAAACCCAACCCTGAATTAGTAGTCAAACCACCTGCTAAAGGTATATTTCAGAAATTAGCTTTCAATCCACATGCGAGAGCTTCCCAGAATTATAACATTGTTGAAGACTTGGCCATTTCCCCTTTAGCAATGTTGGCTTTGGAAGTACTGCAATCATGCCCAACACAACGTAAATTACTATTGTCCGCTATAGGAGTTGTTGATATATAGGATTCAAACCTAATAATCTTCAATTTAGAGAATAGTACACCCTCCCTACCTCATCAAATGGCTTTCCAGATTCTAGTGTTAGTCAAAAACAAACCTTGCTTTCAGTCTGTGATTGATGAAGGGGCTTCTACGTGTATTATGTTGATCCAGTGTGGGAGATCGCTTGGTTCTCCCACACTCAATCAGTCACCGACAATTCTAAAGGCTTTTGATGGCCGAGGGTTCCATCCTTTTGGTATTTTGCAGGATTTACCTATAGGGGTCAAAGGCAAAACCGTAAATCTAGATGTGGAAGTGGTTGATGCCCCTCTGGATTACAACCTTCTCCTAGGTTGTAGTTGGTCTTATGCTATGACTGCTATTGTTTCATCGGTCTTTCGGCTTATCAAGTTTCCTCATAACGGAAAGATCGTTACGATAGACCAATTGACCTATTTCTCATCTGACCCAGCCTCTACAAATAGTGTTCAGCACGTCGGTAAAATGACTATCCCTTAGGAAGATGTTGGCGTAGGTTTGATTAAAGATTCTGGTTTACTAGGAACTTTTTCCTTCCCTCCTCCTAATGTATCACCTTCTATTGCAAATATTCATATGATTTCATCAAATACTGTTACTTTGATGATCCTCGGATCGTACCTTCCGATTCTGAGGTGGATTCATTTGATGGCACGATGCCTTTGCGTCCTTTTGAAATTGCATATCAGGCTGTATAGTCGTTTTCTGATCCCTGATCAAGGTCGAGGATAGTTTTTGCCTGTGTCAACCTTGTTAAAAAATGAAACTGGATGTGTCGAGGATAGTTTTTTCCTCTATCAACCTCGTTAAAAAATGAAACTAGGGGTTTTAAGCATAGTTCCTTGTCTTTTGTCAAGCTCATTAAAAAATGAAACAAGGAGTCTCGAGGATAGTTTTTTCCTGCGTCAACCTCATTAAAAAATGAAACTGGATGTCTCGAGGATAGTTTGTTCCTGTGTCAACCTCGTTAAAAAATGAAACCGGGTGTGTGAAGCATAGTTCCTTGTCTTGTGTCAAGCTCTTTAAAAAAATGAAATAAGGAGTCGTGAGCATAGTTCCTTGTCTTGTGTCAAGCTCATTAAAAAATGAATCAAGGGTCATGGAGCATAGTTCCTTGTCTTGTGTCAAGCTCGTTTAAAAAATGAAACAAGGGTTATGAGGATAGTTCTTTTACTGTGTCAACCTCATTAAAAAATGAAACAAATCCCTTTCCAAATCGAGTCTTTGAGTCTTTCCAAGATCTTGAAAGTGAACTTTCATTCCATCCACGTCATTGAATGCAATGAAGCTTGGGGGGAATGTACCTCGATTCGAGTCATTATGCTGAGGGCATGCGAACTTATAACAAACATAGTTTTTCGTTTCAAGCTTGTTTAAACATGAAACTGAATCCAAGTAGAGTTCTATATGGTTCAAGCTTGTGTAAAAATGAACCCATACCCAATTTACATCTTGTGGTTGAAGTTTTTTTTTGCTAAATTCTACTAGATGAGCCTTGGTTGTTTTTCCAATGACACCATCTCTTTGGCTAATCATATGCTTTCACTTGGCTGTTTTTCCTTTCCTGAGGGACCGCAACGATGAGTGGTTTTATTAGCCAGCCTCTTAACCATTACATGTTTTGAGTAGTTCCACCATTGCCGGAACCAGTTGCTACCCTTTATACCACTCATTCCTCTAGGAAAAGTCTTCTTTAATCTCTTTTCTGACTCGTAAAATATGAAAAGATTGCCGAGTTTTTCCCTTTTAACTCGTTAAACAGAATAAAAAGGCGGTCCAATTATAGCTCTTTTCTAACCGTATAAAGATGAAAAGATCGCCGAAATTTTGTCGTTTCAAGTTCGATATTGGTTATGAAACGACATGTCTTCGATCACTTTTCTACTTTTTTGAATCGAGACCACTAATTATGAAAAATACTCCTTGATCGTAATGGTCAAATGGTTCTCTCGAGTATTATTTTATACTTTTTCGGGCTCGAGGAACACAAATTTATGAAAAAGGACCCCCCTGGAGTTTTCTTTTCTGTGTGTTTTTCAAACTCTTAAAACATGAAAAGACTTCGAGTTTTACCTATGGCGGACTCGTTAAACCCTGACGAGGACGAGACTAGAGTCCTCTTTAAACCCTTTTCAAACTCGTTAAATATGAAAAGATTGTCAAGCACTTGTCCTTTCCATCTTGTTAAAGTATTGGAAGTGTCATCCCTCCTGTATTATTTTATCCTTTTTCAAAGCTGAGGGATTATTTTACGAAAAGGTACCCCCATGGAGTTTTCTTAAGTTTTTCTTCTAACTCCCTAAAATTGAAAAACACCAAGTTTTTCCTATACTGGACTCGTTAAAATTTAACAGTAAAGGGCCTGTTTAATTTTAAACAGGAACGAACCACTCCTTCTTAGGGTTTGAATTTTAAACTAAGTTGGACTCATCTGAAGGATGAGCTTATAAACAAGCAAATGTTATCCTCCTCAAGCTTGTCAAAAATAAAGAGGTACTTGCCAGAAATGGTGGGGGAAAAGAGAGAAAAATGAACCTGCTTGTTACACTTTGTTTTTAGAAAAGCCGTTAACCACTCTTGAACATGACACTTTTGTTCACCTGGGTTGGAAAATCCGTTGCCTAACAGTTAATTAAACCACATTGAAAGTCTTCAGCCGGTTTCTGGGTATTAGCTTTGGGTCAATTGTCACCAAAACATCCGGAGTGTCGTTATGTGTTCAAGAGATTAATTCAAACAAAACATTCATCTGCGAAATATCTGTCATCCATTTTGACCATCCCTGAGTCAGTCCTTGCTGATATATTTCTTCAAAACTTGATCTATGATTTTGTGTTGTGGGCTTGCCTATGATGGATCACTTTCTATCGACATCAACTCATTATCTAGGAAGTTGATCCAGAAATCGTCAGTACCTTGAAATCTGCATGCCCTAATGGCAGGTTTCTCGCATTCGACGATAGGTTACATCATTGACCTTCCATCAAAGGATTCTATGACATGTTCGACTTCGGCTCATTTATTCACATTTCATGGATTGTACTGAGTACTTTGAGAGCTATTGACATTACTGGTAGTTTCTCTCACACTTGTTAACAGTTCACATAATTGACTAGTAATCAAGTGGTTTCTACCATGTTCGACTTTGACACATTCATTCACATGGATAGAATCGTATTAGTTCGGGAAGTGGAAATCAAGACCCTGGATCTAGTTTCTACCATCCAGGTTGTGAGGAACTTTTTTATTCATTATATACTGGACTATTCATAAACAGATGGTTGCACCCATATTGTGTCTACATATGTATATACTCTTGATGTATTACAAAATCAGTCCTATATCAGAACAGTTTAGTCAGTTTTCTAGTCAGTTTTGATATGAGTATGGGAATGCCTACCTCAGGGATGATATGTCTACATATATATATAATATATTATATTATAATAATATATATTATATATATTATATATATATATATTAGCATTGATGTTTTTACAGGTTCTGACTGGGGTGTCCGCAGGATGATCCTTGAAATGATAAAGTACTTCACTCTTCATAAATGACAGACTCTATCTTCATCTATTACAGACTTCACACTTTAGGGGGCAATCTGTTGCACTAAAAATTGTCACCATGACATTTTTCAATCTGTATGAGTCCATTACCACTCATACTTTCCTCCTTTTCAACTCTTAAGCCTCAGTTCCTCATATCAAGCCTTGAAAATAAGAGAAAGCCCTCAGAAGTCTCTAAAACTATGGTTCTGCACTTTCTCTTTGCATTACCTGCAGTCCCACACCTAATGGTCATGTCTCCTGTGCACCTGACCGCTCTGTCTCTGTGTTATGGGTGTGGACCCCTGTAAAAGTTAAAAAGGCATGAGTACATTCTAAAAAATCACTTTCAGTCATTTCTAGAAGCTTTTGGAAAGTCCACTCTCTTAAGGTTCATGCATCCCATGCCTTAAAGAGCTAACTCCTTTATGTGAGGAGCTTATCCCTTTGAAGGAGGATTCTATCCCTTCATAGGTGGACCTGTAACCTCCTTCCCTGCACTATAAAAAGAAGCATTGGGCTGGTTATTGGAGAGGTTAGAAGCTGAATATTTTTGAGGTGAAATGTTGTTGGAACTTAGTCTTCTTAGTTGAGTTTTCATGAGGATAGATTACATACCTCTATGATCTCATTTGGAAGAGTACAAGGCTTGTCAAAGTAAAGGAAATTCCTGTTTCGGACCCCAGGAAGAGCTTGTTCAACATCAAGGCTGAAAAGGTTGTAAGGTTCTACTTCGAAGTTAATACAAATAAGTTTGTTTTCCTCAATAAGTTGTTGATTCATGGTTTATTTTATGAATTCCTTGATCACCATAATAGGCATGATTTATGATATTTTCTATGCAGGTGCTATTTAATGTTTGCTTCTTTGTGATTGCAGGTTCTCAAAGGTAACTCTTTCGAACGATTGAAGGATGGCTACTACGAACAAGCGTTGGATCTAAGGTAGGGTCTTAACACCTTTATAGTATTTATTTATAAATCATATATGTCTAGAGAAAGATAGATTTGTTTGTCTGTTTGTTGCTAGACTATCTTCTGATACTAGGGAGATTGGTCTTGTCCGCAAGATTGATTTATCTAGCCAACACAACCCAAAGAGCCATCATTGCCCACACTGGAGAAATCCTATTCACTATCACTCCTCAAGTCATAGACTAGATGATGCATGCCCCTACAGTAGATAACACCACCCCCTTTTAATATGAAGCACTTATTGAATTATACCAGAAATTGGACTTTGCCAAGAGGGCCAAAACCCTCGAACTTTTCTTGACAGAAGATGCCCCATTGCCAAAGAAAAATCCTCCCTATCCCTCCTCTATTTTCCTTGAGAGAGCCAAGAAAATTATCACAGTCATCTCTTACCTCCTTGGCTACTACTCAGATCAGTGGGTAGATGAGGCCATCATAGGATTTCTGTCCATTTTCTCTATTGATTCTAAGCCATCCATCATGTTTAATTTTAGCCAATTTCTTGCAGATTCAATTCATGAACAGTTTATCAAATTCCAGACTGAGGAGGTGTTCAATTATGCCTCTGTGTTAGTTTATATGTTCTTATATTTTTAGGGAGACAACATCAAGTTTTCTTTACAAAAGATGGATGAAGAAGGGAACCAACAGCTAGTCATCTTTTGGACTACTATGGTGATGAAGGAATAAAAGGAATACACATTCAAACAGTTCATAGAGATGTTTGTGCGTCCAAAAATCAGTCTCTTAGGAAACAAAACAGAACCAAGGATCAGTGAGGAAACTAGAAAGTTGTTGTAGCTATCAAACCAAATTCAAACAGGGGATTGGCAGCTCTATCAAAACTATACATAATTGAGAATATTTGGGTGTGAGCTTGCACCTTACAAGATGCCTAAATTCCTCCCAATGAGGGTTTTTTCTCTAGAGTACATAAGGAAGATGCTCAATATGGATGAGATCCACTTTGTAGTTGCCAATAAGAAGTCTGAGTTCAAAATTAAAACACAAATTGGGCCTTTCATTTGCAACAGCAGGGCGACAAGGGAAGAAGTTGATAAGCTACTGAAAGAAATGCAGTTCAACTTTAGCTTCACTTGGTCATATGATCCATTAGGGATCATTTCTAAATTAAGAGTGGAAACCAAATCTACTGCTTATTTTCACACAACCAGATCAGAGATAGAGAAGTACAAAAACCTGCTAGAATGGGTTGAGAATATCCTACAAGAGGCAAAAGAGCAGATGGTATCATCCTCTACAGTACAAACTCCTACCATGTAGGAGAAAACAACTAAGAGAAGCAGAGAAGAATATTCCCCTTCAGGGACTAAAATTTTCAGTGAAGGATTCAAACTTATATATAGAAAGAAGGCCAAGCTTAGTTCCAAACTAAGCCTCGACAAGGATTCAGAGCAGGAGAACATTATCACCACTAATGAGCCACTTGTTTCCTCATTAGTGGGTGATCAAATGACACTATATCCCACTACCTCCATGGATTCACAAGATTAGTAGCAAATGCAGACCATCACATCTACTACAGGGGAGACAGAGAAAATTATAATGGACATTTTTAAGGAGATAAAGGTAAGGAATGAGGACTTGAATATTAACACCTACAATCAGTTCTGGAAGCAAACTTCTAGTTCTCAAAGCAGGCTGTTGTCAGCCTTTAATTCAGAGAAAGATAAAATGCAAATGGAATTCCTCCAGGCACATGTTCCCTAACCCAAGGCAACATCAGACTACAAGAAGATAGCATTTGATTTTGATGTAAAATATATACATCCCATTGACCAAGTGCAAATGCACAAGCAGACTGGGGAAATGATTTTTTCCACTGTCACTAACACTAATATGATTTTGTCTAAACTACAGGTTACATTAGCCAATGTATCATCATAACTGAAGATGGAGAAGGTATCTGCACTTGCCAAAGACACCAAGATCAAAACTCTGCAGGACATGGTGATCAAAGTGGGTTATGACCTTGCAAACATCAATGTTGCAGAAGAGCTTGTAAAGAAAAATAAATTAGACATATCAACATTAAGGAATCAATTGAAGTTTCCATCTACATAAGATCCTATGGCCAAGGATATTGAAGAAATAGAGACACAAAAGGAAGATATGATGAAGCTCATCATGGAGTAGTGTGCACAATTGAAGTAAATGGAGACAAAAAATGGAAAAGATGATTAAAGAAAAGGAGAAAAATACCAAAATGGTTGTTCTCCCTTTGGAAGCACTCCCTATCACAACCATTCCTACATCCATATCTTCTACAACAAGTACAGGGGATGTTGCAGATCAGTTGGTAAATGCAGTACAAAACAAGTCTCTCCAGACTGAATAGATCAAATGGTTGTACGCTCAAGTCAAACTTCCATAGAATCATCAGACACAGATTGAAACTTTTCACACAACAGAGCTACAAAGAGCTAAAAATCAGATAGAGGTACGGAAGAAGTTAGCAGTTGAGTCGTCTATTGGATACACACTAGCCCATGTTAAAGAATCATATGGAACAATATCATTGAAGAAATAGATGACATCTATCCATGTATCCAGATTATATTCAACCAGAAGGAATTGATGGAGAAATCCAAGCAAACCATTTCTACTATCAATTCTGAAATGGGAGAAATGCTTGCTACATCCAACAACATCATAAAGTTCCTCAATTCCAAAAATAGATATGAGTTAGATCATCTAGGAGTAGATGACAAAACAGAAACCATCCTAGAAGTAAAGAAATTTCTAATAAAGAAGAACTTGGTTGTACAACTGACAGAGAAATGTCACACTTTGGAGGTAGTGGCTAATAGGTTTTTCACTAGAATAAATGGTTTGATGATGATAATGATAAAACACATTTTTGCAGTAAAACCCACTTTTTCTCGATATACTAAGGTAGATGAGATATGCTGCAAGGTAACAAATATTTATATTCCAGATGAAGAGTGGTTGGATAAGTTGTGTGAATTCAAGGATTAAAAAGATAGGTCAGCTTGACCAGCGCAACACCCGAATAATGGCCACTCAGCAATTGTTCACCTCCAACGTAGGGTGAGATGTCCACATCACTTCACCAGCTTCATTCCTTTTGATCGCATTATTTATTTTCTGTTAGTTCAAAGTCAATAATAGAATGTCGTTTCAATGAGGGATTAATTGTATTCTTTTTGTAAATGTTTTTTAAATACTTCATGTTGTCAAAGTATTAAGGGTTAAACCCTTAAACATGTTATCAAGCAGATTTGTACTAAGCTAGAGCATTTTTGAAATAATAAAAGATTCTGGATTTGCCTCATATGGTCTGTCTCTCAGTGAGTTGTTTTCATATTGTTTATTCATTATGTCTTCTTCATATAAATTAAGTCTTTTGCAGCTATCTGATTTAAAATTTAGTTGAATTTTAGTTTCATTTTGGATCCTCTGTGAAGTTGTAATTTAAATAAGAGATAAATTTATAAAACTATTTGTTATTGTAAACTCCTCTTTGAGTATGAATTGCACTAGATCTCTATGATAGTCTGATTATATTTTGCTGATTAAGAAAACATTGTTTTCTTAATTTATGCTTATAAATGGTTAAATACTCAGTTTTATTATTAAATCAATTATACCTCTTCATATTCTACTTCTCCATCCCACTAAAATCAAAATAACCATGTGCATTTAAAGAACAACCTTTTATTTTATTAAGAATATATATAATTTTAAAGGACCTATTTATAAATAGTTATGTGGTCATCCAATCATTTAAAACAACAAAACATTATAGATTCTTTCGCATAACTAATTGACCTTATGTTATCTCAAAGGACAACATCAGATTGGCACTATTGTCGGGGAGCGAAGGATTGAAAGCTAAGTTTTCCCTGGGGAGATGATTCTCCCTCTCCTTTAAGGTGAATAAAGGATAAGGATATAGGTCAAAATCTTTCACCTGGCAATTCCACTGGTCCAAGCTAGCTCTTTTTAATCATACTAGACCATGTTATGATTCTGAGATTGTTAACCCTCTACTAGATCCAAAGACTTATTAGGGGAGAATACTTAGAACCCCTTCTTCTTCTTCAAATTTACACACTGAAGACATCTCATATGTAGATCCATTTTCATTTGTGCCATCCTATCTTGATTGGATTGAATTACCTCTTAGGGTTTCTGAACTCCATTCCAGAGGAGTAGATCTTCCATCAGCCTTTTTAATACATTCACTTGAGTCATGTTGGATTTCAAGCCTATGTGGAAGTTTTTTGTAGAATCATGATCCGGATTGTCCACAGTTTCAATTTCATTCTGTCGACGTTTCAAACCCCAAAGGGGGTCCATCATCACGACAAATTAGAAAGATAGAAGAAGATGAAATATTTATTGAGAGAAAGAGCTAAGGATCAGGATATAAATAAATAAACGAGGAACCCTTAATGAAAGAGCCGACACATGATTTCTTAAAATTTTTTAATTATTTAAATTTTTATTAATTTTTTTTAATTATTTGTATTAATTATTATCTAAAGTGATTTATCACTAATCAATTTAATGTTTATGATAAGGCAGGTTCACTAACCCTTATTTAGCTAAATTATTTAAGAGATTAATTATATAATATTTTAATATTTTAATTTGCAAATCCATAATTTAAATTAAATATATAAATTGGTTTTTTTATTTTAAAACTAATAACTTAAAACAACTTATTAATAATTTAAATATTAACCTTGATTAATATTTAATTTTAAATTTTTAATTTTAAGATTTTTATCATAATAAATATTGATTTTTAAATATATCTCTAAAACCCTGACATGATTCTTATCTATGATTAACTACAGATTTTGAATATTTCTTAATTTTATTATTCTATTAATTATCATCGTATTATATTACCTCATTTTTGATTGATTTTATTATTTCTTAATTAATAATAATTAATTCAAATTAAATTAAATTAAGATTAAATCGCACGTTAATGAGTTAATTAATTAACCAAAAACCTCTATGAAGATAAGGGTCCATATATACTTACACTAGATATATTTAACTAACCTATATCATCACCATAACCTTAGAAGTAATCAAATTTATTTGTTCTAATTAATTATTATATATTTTTTAATTTTTTATTTTATTTTAAACTTTTTCAATGATTTCTTATTTGAGTTATTTAATTTAATTACAGATTAATTTAATATAATAATTGATTAAATTAAATTAAATAATTAGTTAATTAATTAATTCATAAATTAATAGACCAAACCTTTTTCTATTAATTTTTATTTATACCTTTTTATTTGATTAATATGATTTAATTCAAGGGTGGTGAATCTTTCATCTACAATTCTCAGCCAGGAAGAAATTGAAATCTTGAGCAAGGGTTTGGGATTTGCAGTCTCACCCAAGAACATTCCTTTTGAAAGCATCATTTGCAACATTGAGAATGGGACTCAGGGTCTTTCATCAAACGACAGGGAGATATTAAGGCAAGAATGTCCCCTAGCTTTGCTAAAGTCCAAACGCCCAAAGAGTAACCTTAATAAAGAAGGACGGGAGGCTCTGAAAGCCCTCCGTAATAATGATAAAATAGTGGTCCTTAAAGCAGATAAAGGTGGAGCCACCGTGGTGTTGACCAAAGAAGATTACATTCATAAAATGAATGAGCATTTGAATTGTGGAAGTTATAGAAGGGTCAATTCTAACCCTATGCCTAAGGTGATGAAGCAGGTCAAGAAAGCCATCATGGAGACCAACCTTGAAGATAAAATAAAAAAGAGGTTGATTCCCTCATGTGAGATTATTCCTAGAATCTATGGATTACCGAAAATTCATAAAGAAGGGGTCCCTCTTAGACCAATTGTTAACACCATTGGTTCCCCTACATATGAACTAGCTAAGTATGTAGCTAAGATCCTAAAACCTCTGGTTGGTAGCACAGACTCCTTCATAAAAGACTCAACAGATTTCGTTAAACTTATTAAGGATAAAAGGGTGGATTAGGATGATATTCTAGCAAGCTTTGATGTCGTATCCTTGTTTACAAAGATTCCCCTCGATGAAGCTGTGCATTTATAAAGATGGCTACCGATCCTGAAATAGCAAAGCTTGCAGAAATCTATTTACGGTCCACTTTTTTCAGTTTTCAAGATCATTATTATGAACAAATTTCTGGTGTTGCCATGGGTTCCCCGCTCTCACCTATTGTCGCCAACCTGTACATGGAGTACTTTGAGAAAAAATCCCTTGACTCATTCCACTTGAAACCATCATGGTGGAAAAGATTTGTCGATGACACCAACGTGAATTGGACTCAAGGTAGAGCAGAGCTTGAGAAATTCTTCAATCATCTTAACTCTTTATCCTCAGAAATCAAATTTACTATGGAGCTTGAAGAGAATGGTAAGATTCCATTTTTAGATGTCCTGATTAGTAGAAAGGAGGATGGTACGCTGGGACACCAGGTCTATAGGAAGAAAACTCACACCGATAGATATCTTCATGCTGACTCTTACCATCATCCCTCCCATGAATCTGGCGTTTTAAACACCCTGGCCGTTAGAGCTTTCAGGATTTCTGACCCTGATCACCTAAAAGACGAAATTGAGCACTTAACCTCTGTCTTCAAAAGCATTGGATACAAGGAGTGGAGTATCAAGAAATCCATAAGAAGGGCTCAAGGCAGGGCCCTCTCTAAGCGTAATCCGGAAGACAAGAAAGAAAATCAGGGGAGGGTTTACCTTCCATTCATCCAAGGAGTTATCGATAAGATTGCAAAAATTTTAAGAAAGAAAAACATAGACACTCAATTTACAACATGTGGAACGATAAGGCAGATGATGAGGTCGGTTAAGGATAACATTGATCGTCAGCAGCTGAAGGGAGTGTACAAAATTGATTGCTCATGCGGTAGGTGTTATATTGGGGAAACAGGTCGATCCCTGAAAACAAGGCTTAAAGAGCACGCGGCTGACATAAAGAATGAAAGATCCCGTACATCAGCCCTTGCGGAGCACTCATCCAAGACCAAACATCATATATGTTTGGAGGACGCTAGGGTGATTGCAAGAGAGGACAATTACCATAAAAGAAAAATCAGAGAGGCCATTGAAATCATGAAATTCCCACAGAACCTCAATAGGGACAATGGAAGTGAAATCAGTGGAAACTGGTTTCCCCTGATCAAGCAGATAAACCCCTCAAGACCCTTGGGAGCATAAGAACATAAGGACCTTCCATTTAAAAGGTTTGGTCTATTAATTTATGAATTAATTAATTA
>APFE031694263.1:0-85963 GCA_000404065.3 Pinus taeda
GTACCTCTCCTTGTCCCTTTCAATCCATTGGCACCAGCAGAAGACTAGGAAGGTACTTAGGCAATTTATTGGGTGGTAGCTCGGAGCCATAAACCCTAATTTCTATAAATGACTGGAATAAATACCAATATCCTATCTTCACCTTCTCACTGAGATGCAACACCTTTTGAATGTGCCCACTGATCATGGGAATCTGGTGGCTACCTAGTAAATAGGTTGGCTGATATACAAACGGATCTATAAAATCTTTGAACCTGTACTCCTGTGAATGTCTTCTGATAGTTGAAGTAAAATAGATTATGGACTGAGACTCTCCTTGTTGATTGAGTTTCTAGATTGCAAAAAGGAACCTTGTCTGTCTGGAAGAAAATAAGCATATTCATAAGAATGGAAGAATATCTTAACATTCCTTCAGTTAAAACCTGAAGGAATTCTTCATGTATTACATCTACAAGAACTTTACCATAGTCAAAGATGATTGATAGTCATTCTTCTATGGAAAGGGTGGATAGAAAGCCTAAAATAAGATCATCTACCCATTCATTTGAGAAGTATCCAAGTAGGCAAGATGACACGTAGGGATGGGACCGGTGGGGAGAACCGCTTTTTGGACACCTCCCTTGCTGGTAAAGGGAAATATGGTGGGGGGGTCCAAAAAAGCTTGGGAGCCATCAGATTAAAAGCAGATTCCAATTGGGAGCAAAGAGATGCAGGAGGTGTAATGCTAGCAACAAATTGTCCCATCCTGCACATATTTTAACAATAGGGTCCAAAATTTGGACAAATAAAACCAATTTTAAGATGTCTCATAACAAGTTTAATTTTATGTTAAACTAAATTAATTAGAAACAAGTAGTGTGCATTTAGGAGTGGAAACCCTCATTTATTCTGCAATTTAAAGGACTAAACACCTATCGAAAACTAATCTAACAATTACATTAATCCAATTTACAAAGTTGGATTAATTTATTCACTTAATCTACCTAATCTATTCTTAGCCAAGATTACATTGTTTGGCTAAGTTATTCATTCTAATCTAAATAACATAAACTGAAATTTCCTTGATCATGATTAAGAAATATGTTTCAAGCAAGAGGAAGTATTGTGGCATTTTGAACAAGTTGCACACAATTTCATGAATTTATTCTCCAAAGTTGTTGTGCTATCATTGGCACTTCAACTGGCATCAATTTCACATTTTTCTTTTCTATGGGGTTCTTTTATCATTTTTTCTTTTTATTTTTATATTTTTAAATTATATACCCTATTTTCATTTTTTATTTTCATTTATATATCTTTTTTTGGAAATCATTTGTAATATGAAATATTATTTACAATTTTAAATACTAAAAGAAAACATCCAATCATCAGTTCATCCTATAAATTATAGGACCCTAACATAAGGAATTCACCAGTGTTACCCCTTATCCCCCTTTCTCTTTGTCTTGATAGTGGAAGGAATTAGATATTGTCTCTTAGTTATTTTTCAGCACTTTATTCTTAAGGGGTTAAAGATTGCAACTAAGAAAATTTCAACCATTTCTCATAAATAGTTTGTTGGTGACATGATGCTCATGAGAACTCCAATGGATAGTGAAGCCAATGAAACTATACAATTCATGGAGGAATTCACGAATACAACTTGTACCTTGATCAACCATAACAAATCTTAAATCTACTTCTTCAACATGCACCCTATTGTCCAAGTGCACATTGCTAGACTGCTCGCTTTCCATTGCAGTATGCACTTGGAGAAATACTTAGATGCTACAATGCTTGACAATTATCTGCAAACCATGCATTATAAATACCTAATTTTGAAAGTATCCAACAAGCTAAGTAGTTGGAATTTTTGATCACTTAACCTTATGGAGAAACTAGTGCTTCTAGAATTCGTTTTGGTGGCCTTTCCAATATATCACTTGTCAACTTTAGCTACTCCTAAAGGAATCTAAAATTATATAAAGCACCTCTATCACTCGATCCTATGGGGTTGACATATTTTTAAAAAGAAATGGGCCTTTTTGGGCTAGGGCAAGCTATGTTTGACTAAACTAAAGGGGGTTTTAGGGTTGAAGGATCCTAAATTTATCAATCAAGTTCTCAAGTCCAAACTCTAGTGGAAATGGATTCAACGAAGAGAGGAAGTTTAGAAGAAGATCTAGAATTGCATATATGGAAAAAGTATAACACCTTTTGGATATTTTGAAGTTACCATAACATATAAAGGTCCTTTATCTAGAATCTAGCAAATCAAAACGAGAGACTTGTTTGGGAGCATAGATTCCATAACAATTGGTATGTCCATCCAATATTCTTCTGGGAAGAATCTTCGAAGCAAGCCCCTATATTAGTTAGATCACACAATTTAGAGGTAATTTTTCCTAGAATGAACAATAGAATGCCACAGTGGTAGAAAACTACTCGAAATCTAATCATTACTCCAAATATTAGAGAGTTTGGAGCATTCGGGTACTATTTATTTTTTCGAAGAATGTAATGATTTTGAAAGTGTTATTTAGAATAAAAATATTGTCATTCTCAAGGAAATGGATAAATTTAGATGGGGCTAAAATTTAGCCAACACATTCGCTATCAAGAAAGCCTAGAATCTAGCAACATGTCATCAACAAGTTCCCTACTAATCATTTTGGTAAAATATTGGCTTCAAAACATCTAGCCTAAAGTTGCACACTTTCAAAGGTAATTATATAGAAATCAAAATCATGACAGACAAAATTATCCATAGAGGTCCTTTTGTGTTTCTTTGACAAATAAATAATTGAGCATTTGTTTAATACATGCCCATTTCCTCAAGTTTTTTCGACCAAATCTGAACAAATATTTGGAAAAATGAATAGTGACAGGGTGAATTTGTTGGGAAACATTAAGGGGTTGAATGGTTCTTCTTTCCAAAATCCCATTATTAATATTCCTTGCTCACTTATTCCCAACTTCCCTCTTTTTCTAATCTAGAAATAAAGAAACTCAAATTTTTAGGAATTCTTCCTCTCTAGGTGATGTAGTATGGTTCATTATTTTTCTTTCTAGTAGAGAATTGGTCCTATCTTCCCCTTAGTCAACTTATAATTAGTTCTATACTTCATAGGAGATTCCAATTCTTCTAAACTTAACCTATTTCCTCCCTCTTCTCTCCCTTCTACCCCTCTCTCAAACTCCCCTTCCTCCCTTGACTCTTAGTCTCCTCCTCCCCCTGATTTTCTGAAATTGAATGTCGACAACAAGGAAAATTTTAAGGATGGAAAATTTTCTTGAAGTTTAGAAACATTGGCGAATCTCACTAATCCCTAATATGCAAACTATAAATTTTTCAATGATATATTTGTAAAATTATTCAAATTTATAATGATTTATCATATAGGAAATGTAGGCTATGTTTAATTTGACGATTTATTTCAAAATTATGTGGATTATTTAATATTCTTATTTGCAAGATGCCTAGGCCTCACTTCCAATAATGCAGCAAAATTTCATGGTCTTTTCGAAGGTCTGTAAATTTCTATTTGATAGGGATTCTCTAAGACTATAGTAGAATATACTCCAATTTATTCATTATCACTCTAATAAAATGATTTATGGAGATAATATTGATAACATAACTACTAGTTCGAGAATAGAGTTATACATATCCAAAATCAGCCATCTTCTTACTCATTCTTGTCATCATCCCCATTCATATTTGTAGAGTAGGAAAAAACTGTATTAATCACTCCCATTAGAAGGGTTGTTATTGTCGGTTCCCTTATCTTTCCTCCCCTTGGAAGGACTTCCCTACCTTCGACTGGAAATAATATTTTTATAATCTTATTAAGAAGGATATTCAAGCCTCTATCGAGATGAGGAGCATCAAGAACACAACCAATTGTTAAAAGGGAGGGGGAACCACCCAAAATCAACACTCTATTGACTAGAGAGGGGAGGCATGGTTTTCCAACCCTCAACATGTTCCATATACAATTTCATGATGAATCGTGTCAAATTTTCTACCACAACACATCCATTATGAAGGATGACAAGATTGATGAAGGGTCTAGAATTGATGAAAATGTTCATTACGTTCACTAAGGATGTTTTGAATTCCATTTCTACTCTTCTACAATGAAACTTTTGCACTCAGACTTCCTTCCTACTTGTTGTTTTACACTCAGACCATAAACACAGACATGTAGCAGAAATAATACTTCATTTCATTAATGTAAAATACTAAAATATGCTTACAAACAGAAATGGAAGTAAACTAGCTAGGACGATGGTAGCTTATCTTTGAGAAGCGATGTGGTGGCTACCTGCCTCTGAACTATGTTACAATGAGGCTCAAAGGCCTATTTATTGTTGAGAAACAATGGAAAACCCTAAAAATCCAAAAACATAACCCTAGAAGATGAAACACCAAACTGTGGGCTTCGTTTGGGTAAATTGGTACATCAACTTCTAAGGGTCGTAACTTTGGCATATAAATTATTGTTTGACACGCACAATATCTCGTTTGACATATCTATCTGAGAAATACAACTTTGAGAAGAGAAACATCCATACATGGACCCATATTACTCCCAATTTTCCCAAAAAATATCGGGCCTCAAAATGACTACAGAAGTTTAGGACCCGAAAAACTACTAAAAATAGTAAATCGTGCTACAATTAAGGAAACTGAAAAGCTTAAAGAAACAATGGTGGGGGTACAAGTGGACTTCATGGGTGGCCACCAATATCCACCTAGGTCATACCTCCCCCCTTAGGAAGAAATGTTCCCCATTGCATTGAGTTCCTCCATGAGATGAGGAAACTTCTGCTGAACTTGGTCCCTGGTGAGCAACTTGCCCTAGTGAAGGAGTTGGCCTACTTTGACAACTCGATACAATTGGATATTCTACTGGCAAGTGTGTTTGATCTGTGTGTCCATGATCCATTCATTTGTAGATGATTCCATGCAATCTAGATTTAACTCTGTGGGTGTGTGTTGTTCGGCAATGTCGAATGTGTCTAGTAGTTGTGGAAAATATGGTTGAAGGCGGTCCACATTGAACACTAGGTGCAAGCCAACGAATGGGGGAATGTTGAGCTCAAATTCATTGTCTCCCACAACCATGGTAATTGTGTACGGACCATATTGAAGTGGTATGAGTTTCCGTTAGGCTCCGGTAAGCTGTTCCTTTTGCAAATGCAACCAAACTTTGTTGCGCACTTGAAACTTGTGTGGCACCTGATGTTGATCATGTCATTGCTTGTACTTGGCATTTGATTTTTCCATAATGTTATGGACCTGCTAGCGAATATGTTGGATGTGCTCAATGAAGTTGCTTGCCTTATTTGTTTCAGACTCGACATGAGCAGAATCTACGTGAGTAGCTGCAAATGGCATGGCCACATCAATGGGACATAGTGGCTGGATTCCCAAGGCCATTTGAAAATGTTTATGGCCAGCTGAGCTATGGAGAGCCCGCTTGTAGTTGTGTTGAACATAGGGGAGGCTCTCATCCCATATGCATGCATGCTTTGAGTTGTACATGTGTAGAATATGTATGATCATCTTGTTGACAACCTTTGTTTGGTCATTAGTTTGAGGATGGTAGCCTGTGGACTTAGTGAGTTTGGTGTCTAGCATCGACCAGAGACTGGACCAAAATGTGTGAGGAACCTATTGTCCCGATCTAAGATAATAGATTTTTGGATACCAAAGTGTACCCACACTCATTCAAAGAAGAATTTAGCAGTGGATTCTGTTGTGATATTATTCTTGCAGGCTGCCATAATGGCCATCTATGAGGACCTGTCGACAACCACAAAAACACAGTCATTTCCATGCTTATTTGAAGGAAAGCCTAACATGTAATCCATGGAGATGGATTCCCAAGGTTGACTAGGGGTAGGCAGTCGGGCGTAGAGGCCTTGCTTCTTGATGGTCAGATTGGCAATGGTGCAGGAAATGGAAAATCTTATGTACTTCCCGACATCCTATCGTAGATTTGGCCAATAGAAATATTTATATAGTACTACCATCATTTTATCGCCCCTGAAATGCCCAACAACCCGACTGTAGTGTGCTTCCCAAATCATCTTGGCATGCTCGCTTGAAGGAGCACAAATGTGACCCAGGTGGCATAACAAGGCATCCTGGAGGTGAAAATCTGGAACATGCTAGCCCTCTAAGAGTGTCTGGTGTGTGTGGCTGAATTCTATGTCGCTTTTGTAGAGAAGTGGCCAGTCAGAAGTCTTAGGCCCAAAATAGTTGAGCACAGTGGTTAATGCCATGATCATTGGTCGATTGAGGTAATCTGCAACATTATTGGTGTTGCCCTTCTTATACTTGATATTCAAATCGAATTGTTGTAGGTATGTGGACCACTTCTGATGGTGATCATTCTAAAATTTCCCTTGGGTCTGTTTGAACTTCACGGGTCGGTGGTCTATGTGGATGACCATTTCCTTCCCCAAAATGTAATGATTCCATCGTCAGCAGGCCTACACAATGGAATACATATCCTTATCATAAGTGGGATACCTCCAGACTGTGTCTAAAAGTGTCTCACTGTGGTATGCCACTGGGTGCCTGTGTTGAGTAAGGACTGCCCCAATAGAATAGTCAGAGGCATCTATCTCGACCTCAAATGGTTGTTGCAAGTCTGGTAATGCAAGCACTAATGATGAGCAGAGGAAATCTTTCAACTCTGTGAATGCCTTCTGTTGAGATGTAGAACAAAAGAATTTTTGTTTCACTCCTCCCTTGGTGACTTGACTCAAGGGCCAAGTGATATGAGAAAATCCCAACATGAATGTGTGGTAGAAGTTGGCAAGAATTAGAAAGCTACAGAGCTCTGTCAAAGTGGATGGAGATGGCCAATCCCAAATGACTTGGATCTTGGCTGGATCCACATGAAACCCCTGTTCATCAATAACGTATCCCAGATACTGAACCTGGGTCATGCAAAAAGTGCATTTCTCTAAATTGGCACATAACTTGTGTTGCCACATTGTTCAGAATACCTGTTAGATGTGGTGGAGGCACTCTTCCTAATTCTGGTTGAAGATTAGGATTTCATCCAAGTATACCACTACAAATGAGTTGGTGAATGGCTGCAAAATGTCATCCATTAGCCTCATGAAGGGTTTAGGAGCATTCATCAATTTGAAAGGCATAACCAACCATTCGAAAAGGCCCTGCTTGGCTTTGAAGGCAATCTTCCACACATTGGAGGGTTCGATTGGTACCTGGTGATATCCTGACTTCAAGTCAATCTCTCTGAAATATTTTTCCTCCTTAAGTTGGTCAAGGAGGTCATCAATCTATGGGATCAGGTACCTATTACAGACAATGATCTTGTTCAGCACTTGATAGTCAATGCAGAGTCTCCAAGTCGCATCCTTCTTCTATACCAACACGATTAGGCTCCCATAGGGCAATCAACTTAGATGGATGTGACCTTTGTACAGCAGCTACTGAATCTGCCTCTTGATTTCATCGTTCTTGAGAACAGAGCACCGATAGATTGGTTCAATGGGCAGCGACACACCTAGGGTCAGATCGATCGAGTGCTTGACCTGACAATGCAGAGGAGCCTTTGTGTGGGAGGTGAATATGTCCTCGTACTCATCCATGACCTTGTACATTTGTAGTTTCCATGTGGAGGGGCCCTGTCTAGAGGTTGTGGCCATCGTCTTCTTCATTCCTTGAGGGTGTATCACCAGGAAAACAAATTTCCTACTTTTGGAAATGAGCTTACTACATTTTTTTGTAGTAACCAAAGAGATGGCGGTAGGTGGTGCTACCTCTGGTATCATGTACAACTTATTTCCCAAAGTAATAATAATAGCACAGGGCCTTGATTCATATACATCATGTCACTTCCACAAGTATGGTTCTTCCAATAATACATCACAAACATTAAAGGGAGAAATGTCACATAATTCCACATCCATGAAGGGCTTGATGTTGTATGGAAGGTGACACTGCTAGGTCACACGAAGATCTCATCCTTGGTGAAGCCAACTGATGGTGTATGATTGTGGATGTGTTGTGGTTGGTAAACCCAACCATTTCATGACCTTTGCCAAAATGAGGTTCTTTTGGCTCCCGCTGTTGACAATGAACTATAGTGAGGAGCCTTTTACCAAGATTTGGGAGTGGAAGAGATGCTCCACCTCCTTTAGATATTTGGGTTCCTCCTTCTGAATCTTCGTGCTGGCAATGGTGGCGTTGGGGGCCGCATCGATAATCTACTTCCCTTTTTCATTCCCCTTGTCAGGTTCTGACTCATAGTCAGAGCATGCATCTGATTCTGAAACCTTTAGGTTAGCCACTAGTGACTGCTTGGCCTAACACTCACTTGTGTTGTGAGTGGAGCTCTTATGGAACTCACACCTCTTTAGAGTGTCCTTTTTGGGCTTCGCGGCGTTGTTCTTTGCTTGCACTTTTGGTGGGTTGTATTGGGCCACCCCACCTTGGATTTTTCCTTTGTTCTGTGATTTGGTGTCACCTTTCCCTTGCATCAGATTCACAAATCCAAAGTCTCGCTTCTTATATTTAAACTTTTGCTTGACCTTGACGGCATATCGATATGTCGTGCCGAGTGAGGAGATGTTCAGGAATTCTATTTCTTCCTAGATGTATCTGTGTAGGCAGCTGCAGTATTTGAGTACCAAATTTTTCTCTGAATCCTTGACACCCAACTTTGTGCAAAGGGTATGGAAAATATTGGTAAACTTTGGCACATCTTAGTCTATTCCTTGTCGTCGCGTGGTCCACTTTATGTATTGATCCTCATAGCTTCTGATAGGGTAGTACTACTCCTTGATGGCATCCCAGAATGAATTCCAAGTGGGTGTGGCTGAAAATAGTGAGCCTATAATTTCATCCTTCTACTCGCAGTAGGTTTCCCACCAGTCCTTGATGTGGGGGGCTACTTTGAGAAGAGCAAAAATAATATTTTCTCGACTACAAAAAACATGAAAATAAAAATAACCCTCTAGCATATTTAACCATTGATCGACAACATATGGATCTACCTGACCCTCAGATATGGGGATTTCAAAATTAACTTGCACCTTAAATGGTGTGGCATTTCTAGAGTAGTTGTTGGAAGCCGATGCGTCGCCCCTAGGTAGCTGCTGAAGGATCTGGGCAAAGTTTTCCATCACCATGTTCCTTTGTCACTCGAGGGATTCTTCGAGCAATATTTTGATAGGATCTCCTACCCCGTCATCTTTCTTTTCATCTGCCATGGGAGGTCGTGAGGATTTGCGACATTTTTCTTGCAAAGGTTTGACCAGTTCAAGCACTAACTCCTTATATCCCGACCTCGTTGGGGACATGCAAAGAAAAACAAAGAAAAGCCAGACCCCTTCGATACCATTGATCCATATTTAAATAAGAATGCAACAAATTACAGAGATAACCATAAACATAGAGATGTAGTGTAAATAATACTTCATTTCATTACTGTAAAATATTGAAATATGCTTACAAACAGAAATGGAAATAAACTAGCTAGGGTGATGGTAGCTTATATCTAAGAAGTGATGTGGCAACTACCTACCTCTGAACTGTGCTAAAATGAGGCTCGAAGGCCTATTTATTTTTGAAAAACAATGTAAAACCCTAAACATCCAAAAGCAAAACCCTAGAAGATGAAACGCCAAATTGTGGGCCCTGTTTGGCTAAATTGGTACATCAACTTCTGGGGGTCATAACTTTGGCACACGATCTTCGTTTGATGCACACAATATCTTGTTAGAAAGATCTATCTGAGAACTACAACTTTGGGAAGAACAACATTCATCCATGGACCCATGTTGCTCCCAAGTTTCCCAAAAATTATCATTTAGGGTCTCAAAACGGCTCCAGGAGTTCAGGATCTGAAAAACAGCTAAAAGTAGTAAATCATGCTACAATTAAGGAAACTAAAAAGCTAAAATAAACAATGATGGGGGTCCAAGTGGACTTTGCAGGTGGCCAAAAATATCCACTTGGATCAACATTTTTAATAATGGACGTACATCATGGCATAATTGCTTTGCAATTTTTGTGGACTGCATAACCCTTTATCTACGAAGTGTTGGACAAGAATGAAAACACAAAAAATGGTGAGGCATAGAAGACCCTCTAAGAAGCAGGTAAAAAAGAATAAGATCAAGCAAATCTAGAAGGTGAAGGCTCATTGTAGTCATTGTGACATAGGTGGTCATTAGAGAGCCACATGTTGTAGGCTCCATCTAGAGCAATGTTGCAAGGACAAAAGCATCCGAGCATGGACCAAGCGAAACAATTGTTCGACCAATGAATGCGCCATAGGGAGATGATCCATTCACTTTGATAAGTGAGATATGGTTCTTCTAGCTATGGTAGAATGTCATGGCCTTATTTTTTCATTTGTTGCATTTTAAATTGTAAAAGTGATGATGTGTTTTCCATCACTTGTTGAAGAAATAATGATGCTTGGCCTTATTTTGTGTTGCATTTTAAACTGTGAAAGTGATGATGTGTTTTCCATCACTTGTTGAAGCAAAAATGATGTTTGGCCTTGTCTTAATAGCCAGAGTATTGTTTCCATTTTTATGTAAACTTGACCATAGAGTATGTGTTATAAACTTATGGCAAGTATGGGATGCTTGGCTCATCTTTGGTCATATAGCTAAACATGTAATTTGGAAGATACTATACTACAAGTTTGCAAGGGAATGCAGGTGTCGACTCATCGCTTATGGATTCGAAGGGAAAAGGTGAAGGAGAAGGAAGGATGACCTGTTAGGACACTTGCAGTGCAGACAAATTACAGAGCGGCTGTAGATTATTTAATGCTTTTGGAGGACCAAAAGCTTCTCTTAGTGGGGAGGATTGATCTAGGAGGGTCTTGGAGGATTGATCCAGGAGGATCCAGGTGGATCTTCAAAAACGTACTAGTGGCATGGTAAAAGGCTCAAAACTCAAAGTGGCATAATCTAGATAAAATTAGCATTGGATCAAACTTCTTTCCATCTAGATTCCAATGTTGTGAACAACACTCAAATTCGAGTAGAGATTACAAAGTTAGAGCAAGTCAAAGTTTGAGTTTGATTTGTCCAGGTGGCAGGAGAAGATGACATGGAAAAGTTTCAATGAATCAAGGAGTGCCACATGGTAGGTTTCTAGTAGGTCCCGCATATCACATATCAGTGAAGAGAGGAGCGGCATCAGGAGAATCATCTCATGGCATTACCGGCTATGATTGCGATATCACATATCATAGGTCGGTGGAGAAAAAAAAAGGTATATCAACCCTGACAAAGACCCAGTTGCGATGTGATTTTATCACATGTCATAAATCCCAAGAATAGGGATGGTGTTACAAAAAATCCCTCGAAGAAAGTGTTAATTGTGACTTTGCGATAGATGCAGATTGTGATTTTGATGGGATTTCCGAATGCGAAAT
This sequence comes from Pinus taeda, assembly GCA_000404065.3. Taxonomy (NCBI): domain Eukaryota; kingdom Viridiplantae; phylum Streptophyta; class Pinopsida; order Pinales; family Pinaceae; genus Pinus; species Pinus taeda. Next base: position 11,427 of record APFE031694263.1, read on the forward strand.
ATTATGTCCTATGGTCAACACTCCTGTCAATTCCATGTTTATCGCAAGTTACCTGTGTCTTGGCTTGTACTATCCATTGATAAGCTAGAAGTGTTGGTAAACTTGCCCCTAAGACTCATGCACAGTTGAAATGGGTTGCCTTGTTGGAATGGGGCTTCATTATTGCGGTAGGGTTGTTTTCGTTAATCCTTCTAGCCTAATTCCGCCTGCTAAATTTGGTTCTTATGTTATAACTACCCCAATTTTGAGGGATGCAGTCATGCTTTTGACTATTTGTGTCGGGATCAAACGAAGAGGACTAGCTGAATACACAAACTCTATTGCACACAATAGACCCTGACCCTGGTAACAGGCCAGAACCTCACCCTGGGTAGTAGGGAGATTCTGAGAAGGTTGTGGAAGGCCCGATTATTCAAATTGGGAGTTTGGATGGGAATTTTTGCACTACATTTCACCATGAGTTCAGTGGTACTGTTTCTTTTTTGAGTTGGGCTCTCCATTATCTGCCCATCTATCAACTTGGAGGTGTAAGGGTTGGAATTTCTTGTTGCTTGTACTTTTATCTCTCCTATGCCACTAATAAGAAGAAAGCCTCCCCACTGTTAAGCAGGACCTGGAGACGTAGTCAAAATTGGACGAACTCCATAATCAAATCATTGTGTCATGGCTTTTGTGTTCTTTTGATTATTTTTGCATTTTTTATGTTCTTTTTAAGTTCCATGGTTAATTAACTTTGTTATATGTAATTCCAATGCATCTATAAGTAAAATATTTTGGATCAATAATACTAACCACATCGAATTGTAATTTTACCAGGAAACAACACAAGCCATGGATGAAAGAGAGGAATTCCGAGATGCTAAAATTTTTGTTTCTATCGTTGAGTGGATTCGTGAACCTAGTGATACTCGCAAACAACAAAGTCAATATCTCTACACTATTGAATTGCATTGGCATATCAAGCCTATCCTTGGAAAATTATTGTTGGAGAGAAATGAATCTAAGAGAGAGAGAGTTAGGCTTTCCCAAACCATCATCATTTTTTTGACTAAAACGATTAGGATAGTTGGTGGTGTTACAAAATATTTTCAAATTTATATCTATTTGAAAATTTTAATATAAATTCATTTTCATATTCACCCCTCTTAGTGGTACAAAAGTCACAAAAGTATGTGTTCAAACTTGGCTAACATCAATTTCACTATAAAAATGTTTATAATGTTTAAAATTGTTTTTACAAAATTTATTTTTATTACTTTTAAAATTTATTAGATATCACTTAATATAATTAAAACTAAATTTAGTTGAGATTATATCATTGAATTTTTTTCAAATTCCCAACTTCTATTAGATTATAAAATATGAGGTAAATAAATTGATCTTCAATAATGATTGAATCATGGAAAAACTATAGATTTTATGATTGAATTCCATCACAATTTGGGCAAATATGGTTATCCTAAATTAGATAGGAAAATATTTGAATGTTAGGAAAATTTAGAGAAATTTTTTATGAACACCATAGTAAGTTGAAATAGACATATATGCACTAAATAAAATTTAATGGTCTTTAGACATTCCAATTATTGTTACAGAATGGATTGATCGATGTGTCCCCTATTTGAGTTTATAGAGAGGTTTCTTCTAGTCAGAGAGATAATAATTGTCTTCAGTTTTGGAAAATTATAGTCAAGCTTTCTACATAACCTTTTTGTTGCTCCCTAGATTTTTATGCGATTTTTTGTCCATGTTCCTTTCCGGGAAGGATTGTGGATATTATTGGTTGAGAAAAAATTAATTTTTTCTTATCTAATATTTTTTCTTATTAAATTTATTTTGATTGTAAATTTTGAGATATTTTAGAATCTCAAGGATGTAGTGAAAATGATTTTATTTGACCCCACTCTTTTCCATCAAATTTTAAATTATATATATTTTAAAATAGGATGGTTAGTGTTTTGTTATATAATATGGATTTCATAGCCAAAACCATTTACATATGCAACTACAAAACTTGTTTCTATGACATCAACAATTTCAACCTTCCAGTAGATCCAAAACAAAGATTTTTTATCTCTTCAGGTCCTCTGGACTACAATTTGACATTGATAAATTTTATGAAATCTAAAGAACTAACCCAGGTACAAAAAATATTTGCATTACATTGAAAATCAGAAAATTTAAGTAGGCTTTGAAGGCCCAATCTCATCGATTCTAGCCCAAAGCACCTCTCTCTGTCAGCTCATTCCATCACTTGAAGTAGCACCACCAGCTTTCTCTTGCAACATCCCTCCATCAAGTGTTGTATTACCAAACATGAACTCATCAACGCTTGCAAAGAAATGAATTCCTGAACCCTGCACCTTGTTTGATAGAAGCTTAACCTCCAATCTAGAAAATTTCCTCTCAATTCATGCCTGTAAAAACTAAAACTTCTTTTCTGCCAAATTGGCTCTCACCTTCCTCTCACTTTCAGTGAGGTTCAATCTTCAAGAGAAGAGATCCAATCTTCCCATCAATATATTGAATAGAAAATCCATGGATTTCTTCCAATGAATCAGTTCAGGCTCCAAAGCTTGATTCTCATCTGAATCCATCACTAAACACTCCAAGTTTGAACAGAGGCAATGAATACCCCATGAAATGGGAGAAGGAGATGACCAACACCCCCACCACACCCAAATGATTGTGGTAATAATAAATAAATTATGTGGTGGGCAGGCCACCACCGACTGATCCAAAATGGATCTTGTATCAAACCTCTAAGTCTACATATTCATATAGATATACTATCAGAAAACACTATCGTAGAAAGAAAACACTAAGAATGGTGGAAAATAGAGTAAAGCGAAGGTTGAAGTAACGTTGCACCAGAGTCGTCAGATCGGCTAGATCAACGATCTAGAGTAAATCGACGATATCACATCAGCAGAGGCCAGCGGAGTATATCGAAGACAACCCTAAGGGAAAGGTGACTGCGATCTAGTGATGTAACGTAAACCGTCAGATCGACGTGTAGATCAATATCGAAGACCACCTATATCGCATCGCAGATTCCAAAGGGGAGGACTTAACCAGCAGGATGAAGACTACGTGATATGCACAGACCCGAAAGGTTTATAAGTACAGCTTTATATAATTTAAGCTCGGTGGTAAACAATATTCTGGGCGGGCTTCAGGCGGTAAGTGGTATTGGAGAGGCTCCACCTGATTCCATAAACTGGCCAATGCATAGCACACCACAGGAGAGAGAAATCCAGTTTTTTCGGCGAGTAATCTCTATGCAAGTGGGCCACCCGAAATGGCCATCAACCATTGGATTAGCAATCATGGATCAGACGGTGATGAAGGCATGAGCTAGTTGGATGATCAGGTTGGATGCAAACCATACGATTGAAAGTAGATCAATGGTGGGTTTGTTACAACGATAAAACATGTACTCGAGAGAATTAGAGGGTGGACTTGATATCGTTTGAAGTCCGGCTTTGGCATTTTGTCGAATTTTCAATGTTTTTTGTGTATTTCCTTTGGGAACTAAAAATACGTTGTTCTTAGGATTTGTGCCAGGGGAAGGCCAAATGGTTGGTTCCAGCCATGCCTGCCAGTTTTTTCTGCCTGTTAGTTTCCTTGTGCCCCAATGCATTAAGCATTTCAAAATGATTGTTTAAATGCTCAGCAGGGATATGAAGGGACAACATTGGGAACCAAAGAGCCCAAACAAGGAAATGAACAGACAAGTGCTGATAGGCTGAAAAAGCCATCCCATAACAGAACATAGACAATTCAGAGTTAAGAGATAGAGGGGAGACAGAGAGTCAGAGAAAACACATAGCTACGAAGATTTGATCAGAGGCACTAAGAGGGAGAGTTTGTGCACTCTTTAGACTCGAGGTTTTCGAGTGAAATCCTTTTGTAATATCATTGTTGTTGTGTTATGGATCTGATTGAGCTCACACCTATAAACTCTATTCTCGAAGACATAATATAGAAGTCAACACTAAAAGATGGACCAGGAGATGTAGCCAGGAAGTCTGGTGAACTCCTTGATTAATTGTTGTGTTGATGTGTAGAATTGTTATGTTTTCCAATTGTTAAATGTATGTATTATTCGCAATCTTTCGATTCATTGCATTAAGTAATATAGGAATTCCTACACATGATTATGTAATACCTTTTCTCCTTAATTTAATATCCATTTCAGATCAAGTGGTATCAGAGCCTTTGGTTTTGTTAAGGTTAGACAAGCTTGTGTTGGATTTTGAATGCTAACTAGATTAAAGCTTAGACTAGGAGAAGGAGAACTTGTTGAGGCTAATCCAAAGATTGGAAGAGTCTATTCTCAGAGGAGAATGGCAGTACAAGCTCCATTGGGATCAAAATCTCAATTTATAGAAAGTTTTTAGACACTCTGAGCCATGGTGGGAGATATGTATCTGGAATTTAAGAAGGGTCGAGCTGAAAGCACTTCAACACCTAAGCTAGACAAAGGAGTTGAGGAAACGTTTCTAGTTTCCCCTCCAGAAGGCAAAGGCAAAGGGGAAATGCATCCTCCACCATCCCTTCCATCATCACCTTTTTCATCCTCATCATCTTCTTCACATAACACTAACTCTTCTAAGAAGAAGAAGAAAACTTTTTTAATCAAATTAGATGTGAAGTTTGATTTGCCAATTTATGATGGAGAACTAAATGTAGAAAAGCTAGATAATTGGATAAGACAAATTGATGTATGTTATAGGGTATAGAACATTGATTCAGAAAGGAAGAAGATTCAGTTAGGTAGCCTTCTACATGGAGGAACTGCACTAATATGGTGGGAAGGCAAGACATAAGGTGATCTGCAAAAACATGGTAAAATCATTTCTTCCTGGAATGAATTTGTTGCTGCTATCAAAAAGAAATTCTATCATTAGATTACATGCAGTAGGCAATGAGGAGTTGGCAAACACTTTTTCATTTGAAAGGTCAAAGTGTACAAAGTTATACCCAGGAATTTAGAAAGAGATATTTAACTCTATGTATATCATTAGATTCACCTAAGACTTTATTAAAGTATATAGGTGGTCTTCATAGCTATTTAAAGCATACTATTCTCATGTTTAATCCCACTAGCTTAGATGATGTACCAGTTGAAGCCAAACATCTTGAAGCTAGAGATAAGAATGTAAAACTAGAGGTTGGGGGGTCATCTAAATAATCTGTAAGCAAGAGCAAGGAAAATAAGAAACTGAAATGGAAGGAGAGGAAAGAAAAAACTGTAAAGAAGGATAAACCTTCATGCACTCATTGCAAGAAAGAAGGACATGATGAGGCACACTGTTGGTCTTTGCATCCAAAATGGAAACCTAAGAAGTTCAGTGGAAAGAAGAAAAAGAATGATGTTGCTATTCAGCAGGACTTGTGATTGGATTTAGGCGATGAAACAATAGTTACAACCACATGTTTTAAAGGTAAAGTTTCTAAAGCGTCCACTCTGCATAATCTGTTGATAATGAAAGTAATGAGAGGGAAAGAAATGAACTTTTTGGTATTAGAGTGATTTCCAAGCAGAATAAGATTGATACTTTATTTGATAGTAGATCACAAGTAAATTTGATTTCTGAAACAATTGTGAAGAAGTTGGGATTACAAAAAAAACCTCATGAGAAGCCATATCCATTAGGTTGGGTGTGTGACAAAACAAAGCTACAAGTAACGAGAAAATGTAGACTTAGATTTGCTATTGGATCAACATTTATAGATGAGGTTGAATTGGATATAGTTCCATTGGATATATGTGGTATTGTTTTGGGAATTCCATACTTGTATGCTAGGAAAGCTATTTTATATAGAGTTGAGAATAAGTATCAACTCACTAAAGATGGAATAGAATATATTGTAAGAGCACATAAACTCAAAGATAACTATTCTCCCATAAACTCAGGGCAGGTGAAAAGAATTGTGAATTCGAGTAAGCAATTTTTACTAATGGTTGTAAAGGCAAAGGATCCTGAAAAATCTAATGCATTTAAAGGTTGTGATTCTAAACAGAAAGTTGCTTTAGTTAAAGTTGTTTTAGAGTATGATGTTCTATTTCAAGAAACAAAAGGGCTGCCACCCAAGCGAGAAATAGTACATGATATTTATTTGTAGCAAGATGCTCCATTACCTAACATCATAATGTACCGGTTGTCAGCTTTAGAGAATGCAGAGATAAAGAAGCAGGTACAGGAGTTTCTAGATAAAGGGTTTATACGACCAAGCACATCACCATGTGGATCTCTAATTGTGCTGGTGAGAGAGAAAGATGGTCCGTGGAGAATTTGCATTGATTATAGAGCACTAAATAAAATAAAAAACAAGAATCATTATCCTTTTCCTCGTGTTGATGATTTATTAGATCAATTGAAAGAAGTAGCTTAATTTTGTAAATTAGACTTGCGAAGTGGTTATCATTAGGTCAAAGTTGCAGAACAAGATGCATGGAAGACTACTTTCAAGACAAAGCAAGGACTATATGAATGGTTGGTTATGCCTTTGGCTCAACTAATACTCCTGCTACATTTATGAGAGTCATGAAAGATGTATTCAGACCATTTATTGATGATTTTGTAAGTGTTTCTTTAGATGACATTCTTTTTTTTAGTAAGACATGGGAATACCATGTAAATCATGTGAAGCAGAATTCATATGTTTTAAAAAGAGAAATTTTTTATGTAAAACTGTCAAAATGTGAATTTGGCAGTACATCTTTAAATTATTTGGGTTATATTGTAGCGGGTGGAAAATTGAAAATAGATCCCTATAAGGTTGAAGTCATTGTGAACTAGCCTAAACCCAAATCTGCTATAGAGGTTAGGAGTTTCCTAGGGGCAGCACAATACTGGATAAAGTTTATTGCTAACTTTTCTTTGATTGCAGCTCAAATACATGCTTTAACAAGATTGAAACATGTGTTTAAGTGGGGAGGCAAATAGTAGAAAGCCTTTGACACCTTAAAAGAAAAAATCAGTACAACACCAATTGTTGGGTGCCTATAATACTAGTGATTACCCCATTACTATGGTAGATGTACCCCTTATTAATATTGTTGTGTCCCTATTGCCCCCATATTGTTATTACTGTGCCCCATAGAATCCCTCTATTGTTATTTTTGTGGCTTTATATTATTATTGTTAGGTCGGCTGGGTTATATTGTGACTCCTTAGACTCCTATATATAGAAAGGAGGTTTTGTCATTTGTAATATCCAAGAATTGTTCATTTATGTAATGTAAAGGAGGTTGCCCCCTCGAAGAGGCTGAATTCTAAGGCGTTGATCTATCTTTTCTATCTTTTCTTGAGCTGGTTTCATAACAAGAATGATCATTAATTGCTTCTCTATCTTGATAAAAACTTAATGGTAATTCATTTAGATGAGCCTCTGTATTTTCTGAAATATCATTAATACCAAGAGGGGAAAAATTACCATCATTAAAAATATCATGATAAAGGGAAAAATGTGAACCTGAAACAATGTATTTAAAAGTGTCTCTATTTGATAACTCTTGTGCATTATGCTCATTGTAAATTTTAGATTGCAGATCATTCCTTTGCGTGCTCATGCTTTCTTGGAGAAGGCTACTTTGCTGCTCTAATTTCAGCATTTGTTCATCATGGAAAAATTCAGAAATTTGTACAACAATTTGCATTTTATCATTTACTTTGATTGCTGCTTGCATCTGCTGATTTCCAATTTGATTTTTTGAATTTACCTCAAAGTAGCTTTCAGATTTCAATGCAGCTCCTTTTCCAAAATTGTTGCTATTGGCTTCTTGTATTTGATTAGAAATATTTTCCAAGCTTTGTGAAACCTCTTCATCACAATTTATTTGCACATCCGGATTGGATTTGTCATTTATATTGGAAGGGGATGGAACAAAGATTGAACTAATTCCATATGGGTCGGGAATATGGGGAAGAGAATAATTATGTCCAAACCAATCTAGTGATTCTTCTTTAATAGGTTCATCTTCGACCATAAATTTTAAATAATTCAAATGAAATCGAATACTAAAATCTCTAACAGATTCATTTTCATTTCGTAGACATTCAATTTCATTACATACCCGATCATAATCGTAGTGGTCAAATTTACAAATGAAAATTGTAACAAATTGATCCCACCTATGAATTGAGGCAACCGGAAGAGTTCTACACTAGTTTCTGGCTTTTGCCACAAATGTGAGAGTGAAAATTGTGCATAAGATGCCTTCATCAATTCCTTGAAAATCATAATTTGAAACATTTTGAATAAATTGAAGGACATGATTAAAATCAGAAGAATTACTCTTACCATCGAATTTTACCTGAGACAAGAGTCTTACCACTACGGGTGGAGTGTTGGAAGATGCACGTCCATGGATACAACTCCAAATTGGAAGTTTAAGAGGAGCCATCATCATTAAATAAAATATTAAAAAGTCTTCGGCCCTCCTTCTAGCACCCAAATTGTTGATGCCTCGAAAATCTCCACAACAATGGGGGATAAGCACCCGATCCGGACCTTAAAGCAGCTCCTTTTCCATTTGTTGTGGTGGCTCTGACTAGTTTAACTAGGTCCAGTTACCTTTTCCCTATCACTGTTGGTTTATGATGTATCTTTAACTACCAATAGACAGGGATATCAGATCACCTCTTCTTGCTGATCAGGTAAGAGAATGATCCTTAAGCTGATTTGGGTTCAGCCAAGCCACAACTAAAATTTTGCCTCTTTGAGAAGAGGACTTAAAATAATATAGAAATTACTCTAAATGCAAGCTTATTCTATAATGCAAGCAAAAGAAACTAATATAATCCTATCTTAATTAGGCAGATATAGATCTAACACAACTAAGAGTAAGATAATTAAAATATTGGGATTTAAACATGTCTTGCTTATAATGAATATCAAGTTAATGAAGTAGTTCAATTAACTGATATTATGGATATCAAAACAAATCCTATTGAGACCTTTTAACCGAAATAATAAACCAACAACATTCGAGGAAGTAGTTCACAAAAATGATATTGATTATTAAATCAATAAATCCAATAATTAAACAATAATATGCAGAAATAGTTCATAACACATTACTATTTAATAAATCAGTTTTATAAGATATATTTCTAAGTGAGTAGTTACTCAGAAATCAGAATTTAATCCATAAGAACAGAGATACATAATAACAACATTGAGACAAATTACTCATATTTACAAGAGTGCACAAACATGACTAAAATGAGACATTCATGTTACCATAAAAATGAAACTCATATTTGAAACATTAGTATTAGAAATACCAATTTATTGCATCCATTTCTCTTACCTCGGTCTCCAACAATCCTTTACATTGCTTGAACTTCTGCCTTCAAAACTAGAGCCACAGTAGTGCAAACTCTGCCCCTCATACATAATTCAAGATAGAAGAAAAAATCCTCAATAATCCACAGATCTGAGATTTTCTATCCTCCCTCTTACAACTCTAAATTCCTATTACAAAAGTGCTTTCAGAAGTCTAAAATTGCAGAGGAGAGCGGCCAATATTACATTCTACAATCTTCTATTTATAATATTTGTAAAGGAGTTTTTGAGAGAAAAGTTGGTTGAAGGTAAATCTGTCAAATCCAATTTTATTTGTTCTAAAATTCTAATCTTCAATTGCTGGAGCATTCTCATTGATTGAGATCATTTTCTCCATATTTCTTCCACTGTTTTCTTGCAAAAGAAATCAAAATAAATTAAGATGGAATCAATAAAATAAAAATATCATTTCTGGAAATTAAAAAAAATCCAATCAAATTCTATTTAAATAAATAGTTGAAAATAAAATATAAGCTCTCTATTGATGCTTGGGATGGTTTAATTGGCCCAGGATATCATTGACGAGCGAATCTGCAATTAGAAGGGGCTTGGGCAAGTGAAAATAAAACTCAGAAAATTGATTTTGTTTTCAAAATTCGGAGCTTGATCTTCTACCTGATTTTCGACCCAATAAATGACCAAATATGTTAGTGAAACTTCTTCACAAATGCACTCCTTGATTTTATCTTTCCAATGAGCTGTCATGGGCCTCATTTGGCCAAGTAAAACTCAATCTATGGGCCTCCAAAGTTAGTGAGTCGATTCTGGCACAATTCTGGAATTTTTGTTGCTCGGCTAAAAATCAAAATTTTTAATTAAAAATCTAATCCTAAATTATACTCTAATTACCTAATAATTAATTCTAATTTATTTGTTAATTATAAACTAAAAACTAATTAATTAATAAAATATTATTAATTAATCTAACTAATTAATATAATAATTAACTATTTAATAACCAATTAATATTAATCTTAAATAAATGTTTTAAATTAATTATATTACATATATTAATTAATTTAAAATTATTATTAAATTAATAAATATTATTTCTAATATTAAATTAACCCTACACTACCTCACTTCACTTACCTTTTTTTATTCATTCACTCATCGTATGAGTGAGTTGAAACTTAAAACAAAACCCAAAGCTTATAAAAAGACTTTGCCTAATGTCATTAAGCCATTTGGTTTTCATGATCGACGATCGGGATATAAGGGTATCGGCCATCGGGGATATAAGGGTATCGGCAATCAGCATCGGGGTATGGTAGGTATCGGGGTTGTTTAAAATATGTCATGATCAAAACTTCCGACCCGATCCCCTATGCCATAAAAATTATTTTTTATATTATATTTTTATTTTATTTATATATATTTTATGTTTTAAATTTTGATTTAATTAAATTAATTATATTTAATATTAATTAATTTAATTAATTTCAAATTTAATATTGAACATCAATTTTTTATTTTGGTTTTATTCTAATGAAGTTAGCTATTTATTATTTAAACTACAACTACTTTGATGATTGGATTTTCGAGATTAGTGATCTATTCTGAAAATTGGAAATTACTAAAATCCTGATGCTTTATGATTTGGTTGAAAAATGAAAAATGTTAGTAATAACTAACTAGGGGTGAATATTTGAAATAAATGCGTTATTGAACTAATTTATTTACAAAATTCAATATTCTATATTTTATGCATTTTTAACCAAGACTAGATAAATGAAAAGACTTGAAAGGAGTACTATTTTCAAACCAGTTAACCAAATGAGGCGAAACAAGTGTCAATGGGAAGCTTATAAAAAATTGATTCTAACAAAACAATCAAAACAATAATCCAAAGAAAAATGAAAAAATAACAAAAGCGTAGGATAATCAACTAAATGAAAATCCTAAAAGGTGTTTAGCCAAAATTTTTATAGAAAGGGTCCCCATTATTTGAAGTGAACACATCAATAATGAGGTCTTGTGTTTTTACCACAACACCACCTTACATAATGAAGCCTTGGAAATAGTAGCTTGTTCCTTCTGCTTAGTTAAAAAATAGTGAAATATTCTTGCACTTGATGTGTGTGTGTGTGCGTGATGTCATAATATTGATTGCACAATTCTTAAAGCTATGCACACTTTTCCTTAGATATAATATAGTTAAATTAGACTAGAATAATAAAGAAATAAACATTTCAACATTTAGTCATAGTGGTATTTTACGAGATTTGATCAAAGCTAAATTATAAAGCACTTCAGCTTGCTATCAACTATTTTTTTACTCACAGTTAATGCTATTCTATGTGAATAATTTAAAAAAATATCATGAACAGATTGAGAATAATAAATTAATTCTTGTTTGTTATTTTCCAATTGTTTATGACTTCAATGTAATGTTAAAACTTGTACCATTATATATATATATATATATATATATATATATATATATATATAGTATATATAATATATCTAATATATATATATATATATATAATATATATATTATATATATTCTTTGAAATTATTATTGCAAATTATTATTATCAAATTTATATATTTATATATTATATATATGTATATTATGGTTGTTATGAATTTAGTTTGATTAGGGATCAAATTGAGGGTAGACGCAGCGGAATGGTAGGTGAGTAGCAAGCATTTCAGAAAGTTGCAGAAGAGTATCCTAATGGAGGGTCGCAGAGGAGGGAGCCCCACTCCCTCCTATAAGGATGTAGTAGCCAGCAGAGATAAGGCACCTCTGGAAAATGTCAAAGGATCTGCGGAGGAAGGGGATAGGAATAATGAAAAGGAGACAGATGGGATCAAGACCAAAGAAAATAGTAACACAAAAGACAAGGAGGAAGAAGACAAAAATCAGGGAGCTAGAGACAAAAAACAAAAGGGACCATGCAAACCCAAAGCATAAATCACTCCAAGAGTAGTTTAAATGATCCTGCTCTACAGGTGCATAGGGAACACATGGGGACTTATGCTATCATCTGCAAATTCATGGGATTATGGGAAAAGCTTTACAGACATGGATCAAATATCACTGGAAACCCAAAAGGAGCATTGACCTACATCTTGGGTCAAAGGGATTCTTCACTGTGGTTTTCACAAACATTGAAGATAAAGACAGAGTGTTTGAAGGAGGACCCTACTTTTATGCAGCAGCCAGCCTCTATATGCGGCCTTGGAGGATGAACTTTGTCCCAGAGTGGGAAACTTTCACTACGCTACCAGTCTGGGTAAGGCTCTATTCTCTACCTCTTGATTACTGACAAACTGAATCGTTAGTTGCCATAGGAAATAAACTAGGTCGTTTTGTCAAAGCTTCTGAAGCCACAAGAAGGGCGAAATATACTTCCTTTGCAAGGATATGTGTGGAAATGGATCTATCAGGAGCTCTTCTAGATTAGATAATCTTAGAAGTTTATGATGAGGAATGGGTGCAAACAGTAGACTATGAGCATATCTCGTTTAGATGTTGTAGATGCCACAAACATGGACACTTATTCAGAGTTTGCCCTCTCAGTAAAGCAGACAACAAGAGAAAGACTAATACAATGAAGGACACAAAAAGCTTTCATAAAGTGCTTAGTAAAGGAAAAGGCAGTAAAAGTGGGCTAAAGCAACAATAAAATGAGGCGCAAAAGGTTAGTCAGAACAATTTTCAAGTACTGGAAGAGAATGAAGAAATTACAAAAGAAGACCAATCTATGGAGGAAAGTCCCAATGAAAAGGAGAAAGAAGAAAACAACAATAAAACACAAGATATTAGCAATCAAAAAGAGACTATGATGAGTGAAGCAGAACTGGAGATGGATCAGGAAATGACCCAGAGTGAAATAGATTTGGAGGACCATAAGCTACAAGAAATTCTTGAAAAGGAACACTTGGATATGGAAGGGTTCTTGATTTAGGGAACCACAAGAGGGATAGATTCATTGCCTGAAGAGGAGTGCAATAGAATACAACAGTTGTTTTTATGGAAAACTCAGGATAGGGCTTTGATAAGGGAAAAACCATTGACAATCAGGATTACAGAGGTGTGAAAACAATGAAAGCTACTCGAGAACTAGCTACTAGAAATCCAGGAAATAAGAGGGGTAGGAAAAAGCAGAATGAGATCCTGATGGAGTGTGGAAAGATAATGATAGATTGAGGTAAGATGAAATAACACCACTTATGGTGCAAGAATAACCAAAAGCTGAAACATCAAAAGGGGTTGAAGAAAAAATTTAAATAGAGTGACTCTACCTGTCAGGTTCAATAAGCAGAAAACCCAATTTTTGAATCATTTATTAATTTGATACAGAATTTTTATCCAGTTAGTTGATTTGAAAGATCTCAAAATTAGAGAAATTCCTAAGTATCTGGCCGAAAGGTTGCATCGTGAAATCCAAGTGATTGAGCAAGTTGAAGCTGCACATGGTGCCAAGCATTAAAGAAGAAAATATTATATTTGTCCCTGTTGATTTAGGTGCATGATGCCTCCTAAAATTCTCAAAAAAATATCAAGGAATCTTATTTCCTGAAGCATTAGTTCACTCAAAACATAGTATCATCAACAAATTGTTGATGCAATATTGATCAATCTTACCAAAAATGCTTTGATGTCTTTCAACACCCTTTGATAAACTACCAATAATATTTTAATTTTTTTGTCATTTTAATGTTGAAACAAAAACAGTTAATAATATGAAAGTTATAATAAATTTTAGTTAATGTGAAGGTGTATTAATTAATTTTAATTTATTTAGAATTAGTTATTTAACGAAAAGAAATTTAAAGAAATTATTTTTTAAATAAGGTTTTTATTAGCATAAATTTTATCATAATATAATATTTTAAGATTTAAAAATTATTTTATAGATTTATAATATCTTTTTAAATTCTTTTATGATAAAAATTGAATGAATAATAATTTTCTCACACAAATTTTTTTGAATGATAATTGATTAATAAATATAGATTTAAGTGTATTAGCATTTCACTTTTTAAAATGGTGTAATTAATGACATTCAATTAATTTTTTAAAAAGTTCATTAATTTAATGAATATATTTAAATTTGATGTAATTTAATTTAAGATATGATTTTTTTAGGGTATTTTTTTTGTTAATTTTAATCAAAATAAGACAAATTTTCAAAAACTTGAGTTTAGTAGAATTCAATGTTCTAGGGTTTTTGGTGTGTTAAATCTATTTATGCATTCAAAAATATATTTTAAACAACAAAATTTCTCAATCTTATTTGAAATTATATCGGGAAAAGCAAGTAAAAAAGCCTATTTTTTCTATATATAAATATAATATACTATACTACTCCACTTTTAATAATTAATAATTAATTTTTTCGATAAGTAATAATAAAAAAATTGACTTTTCTATAACTAAATATACATTCAAATTTTATAGAAAGCTATAAATCCCATATAACTATTCACTTTAACGTAATCCATTACTGCAGATTAATATAAACAAGCGCAACACATCAAGCACAACACATCTAATTGAACTCTTTACATACACATTTAAAAAGCTTCATTATTTATAAGTAAATTAAACACAAATATTCCTTCTCATTCGTTTTTCAAATATCTTAACATAAATTTCTTGACCTAATAGAAACCCAAGAAAAATGGACGCTTAGCCGTATAAATAATCTTATATACATATGCTATGTGATAACTATGATTATTTTCTTACTCTCTTTTACTACTTTTATCATTGTAATAATTAATAAATCAAAAAATTGAATTAAATAAAAATAATGAATATTATAAATTTGAAATTACAATTTATAATAATAAGTTTAGTTACTTTAATTAATTGTTTTTATCTTAATATTTCGAAGGTGAAGGGCCATTATAAAATTCCTAAATGCTCAAAGTCGATTTAACAAAATTCTTCCATTATAAAATATCAAATATTAACAAAAATGCAGTGGAAAAATAATTGAAATATCAAATGCAGTTGAAGAAGTGTGTATCTAGGTGAAATTTTAAGAATAGCCACAAAGGTGCGACATAGGAATGGGCAAAAACAAATCTCTCTTCTTTCATTTTTGTGGCTAGTGGACATCTACCAATTTAAGCGATTGATTGAACTACATATCGTAAGGTTTGGTGTTGTTTTTGAATTAATAGATTTTCTATGCAATTGATAATTGTTTAATCAAATTTTAGTTGATTTGCAATTAATAGATGTGACAAAACTTGTTTGGTGACTTTTAAAAAAGATAATGATAAAAATAAACAAAAGTATCTAATATATATTATAGAAATGATGGGAAAAGATAAATATTAAAATATTAAAAAAGATTAATATAGAAGTAACAAGAAAAAGAAAAAGTCTAAAAGAAAATTAAACAAAAAAAATATTTTATTGGCAAAAATGACAATTGTATTTGTACTCTCTTGTGACTATATAAATTAAAAAAATGAAGAAATACTTATAAGCATATCTATAATAGACATCAAAACACTTATTTATAAAAAATCATAAAAACTAAGTAAATTAAAATTTTGATATATATATATTATATATATTATATAACAAAAATTTTTAATTGAGAAGATTCACCCCATTTTATTATAAAGATTTTTAATTTATATATAAAAAAAATAGTTACAATATTATATGAATGATTAATTTCACATCTAAAAAAATTATAAATCATTTTGTATGTTTTTTTTTAACAATTAATTTAGAGAGATCAAATCACAAAGATCTAGTAAGAATTGAGATATCTCAATCCTTTTTACAATGAAAAACTTAAAAAATTGCACCTCTAAAGATTTATGCCCTCTCCAGAGGCATAAATCATGATTAAGATGACACTCTCTCTATATATAATGTACTCAACTTCTTAAAATTCCCTTGGATACTTAAATTGTGTAGACAACACAATTCCAACAAATATTTGGTAGATTCAAAGTTAATGCTTAAAAAAAGGCCCAAATGCAAAATAATGATACTTGAAATACTATACCAATAAGAATTTATGTTTTTAACTGCTTTATATTATTACTATTATTATTTCAAATCATATATTATATGTAAATTGTTGACATTGAAATAACTTAATTAATATGGGATATTTTATTTATGAATTACATTGCAAAGATTTTTTTTTATTACTATAATATATTTTTAAATGTATCTCAATATTACTTAATTTTAAGTTAGTTTATTTATGGTGCACATTGAAATTTTAAATTACTATTAATATTTTTTAAATGTCACATGTTAATTATATAGTAAAAATGGAATGAATTACACATCTCCCTCTTATTATTATTATTACAAAGGAGTTTAATCTTTTTATTTTCAATTACTTCTTGACTTTGCACACCCAAACATTTATTGTTGTTAGCATGTACACTAACATACACATATTTTTTGCAAGAGGGAAAACAAATCATAGTGGCCAGAGCCATCATTAACTGTTAATCTCAAATGCAAGCTTGCCCATCACTATTATTCAAAAAAAAACCACATCACCTATAATTACTTGTACAATTTTAAGACGTACCCAAACCTAATTCTATATTATACTTTAAAATTGATAATAAAATAAAATACTTATCATGAATATTCAAATGATTTAGTTATGTTTTCCATTCAAATATGAAGATATAAATAATATCAATATTTTTGGCTTAATTACTTAAAAACAATTTTAGAAGTTTAAATAAAATTATCTTATTTCATATGAATATGGAAATATTTTATTAATAAAAGTAAGAAAAAATATTTTTACTATACCTCCTTGTTGTAATGTCAACTATTAGTAACTATATTTTATGATACTTTTTAAGTAAATCAATATTTTCCATTTAAAAATATATATATTATATTATTATATATATATATATATATATATATATTTTGAAGAGAGAGAAAATCATGACAAAACTAAAACTAAAATAAATACTTTTAAAATAAATTTTAATTTACATTAAAATTTTAAAATATTGTAAACTTAAATATATAATTTCGTATGGTAAAATATTCGATAAAAGTTAAATCTATATGGTCGGATTATTGTTCATTAAATTATTGAACATTAAATTATAATATGCCTAATAATTAAATAGAACATTATTGTTATTGAACATTAAATTATAATACGCCTAATTACGTTGATAGGTGATCTCTTTATCAGAATCGACAACTTAATCATTTTCTTAATTAATCTTTTTGATTGAATGGCATGAATTGAAATATGCAAGTATATTCTCCTAGTTGTCACTAAATCAATGAATGAAATTCGCAACAATAACTTTCTTGCATGTCTCATCACATGTTTAAACCATACTTAAATTAATTTTTTACCAAATGATCATTAAAAAATTACTGTGCCTCTTATTTCTTTCCACTTATGTAGGATTAAGAAAATTGTAGGATTAGGAAAAAATGAAATTAAAAAATTAGTGTGAAACACGCGTCTTTGAAAGTTCCTTTGAAATTGACAGTTGAAGCGTTTATGCCCGACAATCATCCATAACCATGACAATGAGGAATGGAAGCATCGATGGATGAAACGATTCTTTAATTCAGTTAAGTACCATCGAAATATGAAACGTTAGTTGAAACTAATTATATTATTTTGTATTAATGGAGAAAATGGTTACACTGGTTGTAACGTATTTCCCTAGTTTAGGATTAGTTCCTAGAGTTTGCAACTTCCTAATTCTTGGTGTTGTACTTAAATGATGTAATCTTTCATTCATGAATGTAGAGTGTACGAGAGTGATCTCTCTCTTCTGAGTGTAGTCTCCAGGTGCAGGCCTCACCTGTGAGCTACATCTCCTTTTTTCAATTTTGTTCACATTTTATCTTGGTATCAGAGCTCAGATTGGGCGAACCTGATTTTTTATCACCTTTTGTGACTGAAGTGCCTTTGTGGCCAGCTTGCCCTTGTGGCATAATTTCCTGTGTGGCTTGAGGTGCCTCTGTGGTTGCATGTACACAAGAGATTTGTGCTCAATTGAGCAGGTGGACTGCAAAACACCTGGCTCGGACTCAGATGATTTTTTTAATTTTCTGAATAGAAGGGGCTTGGCACATTTTTCACGCTGACATTCGCGCCAGGAAGCACAATTGGCGCGTCTGTTCGGCCATTAATCACGCCGCCATGCCAAAATACCAGATTGGCACAGAATTTCACGGAAAAATCGCACCAAGCGTTTTGCCTTGCACTAATTTTATCTGGCCGCGGGTTTTTCACTCGGGAGAGCGCCAATTCACCTTGAAGGGGATCTGCAGGAAGCCTCATCTTCGTTTGACGATCTGCGAGAGGAGAAAATCAGAGAAGTTGCGGATCTATCCGGGAGAGGCAGATCAGATTAGTTTTGATCAGATCAATTTTTCGGCTGTATTGAAAAACGAAATTTTTTCTCATCGGAGTGGGATTGATTTTCCTGATTTGTCAGATATTGCTGGATCCGAATCAGTAGGTAGATCACGAGATCAGCAGATCAGTGGCATAAAAGTGACAGATCGATTTGATAGGTATCGATTTTTTTTTTACTATTAGGTAGATTCATTTTGTAGATCTGATTAGAATGAGTAATACGAACACTGCTGTTTATTTGAAGAACATAATTCCTACCAGGTATCTTGGCTTAAAAACTCCTTTCGAAGCTCTATATGGATTCAAACCAGAAGTAAACCATCTAAGAGTATTTGGGTCAAAAGCATTTGCCCACATACCCAAAGATGATAGGAAGAAATTAGACTCTAAAGCTGTTAAATGATGTAGTGTTTCATGAATAGGTACAGGAAGGAAAAGATGACATTGGTGATGATGGGCACATTCCATTGTTGATGGATGAAAATAGAAAGGATGAAAGAGAGCAGGAGCAGAAAGAAGAGCAAAAAGAAGAACAGGAAGAAGGTGATAATGCAAGCCCATTTAGATCTGAAGAAAACAAATTTGAGGTAAGTCCCCTACCGAGGAGATCAAGTAGGAAGACTCAAAAACCATTAAAATTGAAAGACTATGCTTTGATGTCAAATTTTTTGAACATTGTAGAGCCCACTAATTACAGAGAAGCTAGTCAATTTAAGGAGTGCAGGGCTGCAATGAATGGAGAGATAGAATCTATTCTTAGAAATGACATTTGGGATTTAGTTGAAATACCTAAGAATAAAACACCCATAGGATGTAAATGGTTGTTTAAACCAAAAATGAATGCAGATGGAAGTATAGAGAAATTAAAAGCTAGGCTGGTTGCAAAAGGATATTCACAGCAGGAAGGTATAGACTTTGATGATACTTTTGCACCTGTAGCAAAGTTAAATACAATCAAAATTCTTACTGCTTTAGCTACTAAATATAATTAGGAGCTACACTAGCTTGATGTTAAATCTGCATTTTTAAATGGTGAGTTAAAAGAGGAAATTTACTTAGTACAACTAGAAGGGTTTGTAAAGCAGGGGCAGGAACATCTTGTTTGCAGATTGAAAAAGGCTTTATATGGCTTAAAGCAAGCACCCAGGTCTTGGTACAAAAAGGTTGATTCTTTCTTTTTAGAGTATGGCTTTCATAGAAGTTTAAATGACCCAAATTTGTATACCAAGTACAATAAGCAGGGGTAGATTATTCTGATTTCTTTGTATGTAGATGACATGATTATAACAGGAGATGTAGATGATTTAATTAGAGGAATCAAAAGGCTTATGGCACAAGTTTTTGAGATGAAAGATCTCGTAAGCCTTCATTACTATTTGGGACTAGAAGTATGGAGAAATACTGGGAAAACTTTTCTTACCCAAGGGAAGTATGCCAAAAATCTGTTGGAAAAGTTTGGTATGGAGCAGTGTAGATCAGCAGCGACACCTTTGCAGCAGAATCTAAAGTTGTGCAGTGATGATGGCACTAAAGAGGTTGATGCTACAATGTACAGACAACTGGTTGGAATCTTGATATATCTCACAACAACCAGACTTGACTTGGCATACTCTGTTAGTGTGTTGAGCCAATTCATGTAAAAACCGCTTGAAAGTCACTGTGTAGCAACAAAAAGTGTGTTGAGGTATCCTTGTGGTACTGTTAACTATGGCATTTTATACACTGACACATCTGATGTTATTCTAGCAGGTTTTTCAGATTCAGATTGGGCAGGTAACTTGAATGATCGCAGTTCCATCGCAGGTTATGCATTCAACATAGGATTCGGGGTCATAGCATGGGACAACAAGTAGTACTGTAGCCTTGTCTTCGTGTGAAGCTGAGTATCAAACATTGTGTGCAGCAACGTGTGAAGCGATCTGGTTGAGAAGGCTTCTCAATGATGTAGGAAAAGAACAAAAGAATTCCACTTCCATCAAAAGCGACAACCAGAGCACCATTAAATTGGCATACAATCCAGTGTTTCATAAAAACACCACACATATAGACACTCAGTTCCATTTTGTCAGAGAGAAAATACAGTCAAAATAAATTATTCTTGAATATTGTAAAACTTGTGACAATATGGCTGATATTTTTACAAAGCCTCTTACATGTGTGAAGTTTGAATTGTTTAGAGTGATGCTAGGAGTCCAAGACAACCCTTTCTCCATTAAGGGGGGAGTTGAAAATAATTATATTATTTTGTATTAATGGAGAAAATGGTTACACAAGTTGTAACGTATCTCCCTAGTTTAAGATTAGTTCCTAGAGTGTAGGGATTTGGTTGCAACTTCCTAATTCTTGGTATTGTACTTAAATGATATAATATTTTATTCATGAATGTAGAGTGTACGAGAGTGATCTCTCTGTTCTAAGTGTAGTCTCCAGGTGCAGGCCTCCTGTGAGCTACATCTCCTTTTTTCAATTTTATTCACATTTTACCTACGTTCTTCTCGAATAATGCTCCCCCTCTGTATTTCTGTATCGTACCCAAAAATAAAATCCATGGCCCTGTTTCCCACTGCTGTGTTCCGTCTAGACATCCTATTGGCTGCGTTGTTTCCACGGATATTGGGCAGTTCGGTCGTGTCACTATGAGGTACTTGTCATCCATATATTCATTTCATTTGCTTTGGTTTTGGTTTTCGTTTCCACATTAAAAACTCATGTTGATGGCCTACGCTCCCTCAAATTCTTTCGGCTCTGCGGAAAGTCCAGAGCATCCAAGTGACGATTTAGATTCAAGAATATTTTGGAAATGCGATCAATAAAAGTGAAGTTAACTATTTGATTTCACTGTGCTTCTTCAAATATATGAAGTATTTCAAAATTTGCAAACTTTTCGGTAAGTCAAGTTCAACGCAACAAATTCAACATACTCGTTAAATATTTTATCTCACTGATATTGATATTTATTAATATTATAGTCTAATGAGATTGCTTGTTTCTTGTATAAAGCTTCAGCCACAGGAAGGGAAAAAAATTGGATCACTAGCGAATTGTATGATGAAACAGTTGCAGGCATGACACCAGTAGGCAGACATGCTTCTATCATTGATCTCAGAAAATTCCTGAAACCTTCAAAATACCCTACCACGGCTAGCTGTCAGACCCAAGAAAAACGCTCGTAGCAGAAGGATGTTGGAAGTGGCAGTTGCGCAACTGGAATCAATGGATGTAATTGTAGAAACAATAATGGAAATAGCAGAGAACATGGTGGTAGAATGTAGCCTTAAGGTCCAGAATTTGGAGTTCCCGAGAGTTTAGTATTTCCAGTTGCAGATGAAAGAATCGTCCATATATTCATTGCGTTTGCTTTGGTTTTTGTTTTGTTTCCGCATTAAAAACTCATGTTGATCGCCGACACTCCCTCAAATTCTTTTAGCTCTGCGGAAAGTCCAGAGCATTGAAGTGACGATTTAGATTCAAGAATATTTTGGAAATGCGATCAATAAAAGTGAATTTAACTGTTTGATTTCACTGTGCTTATTCAAATTTAGGAAGTATTTCAAAATTTGAAAACTTTTCATTAAGTCAAGTTCAACGCAACAAATTCAGATATTTTTATTTAACTGATATTGATATTTATTAATATCGTTGTCTAATCAAATTGTTTGTTTTTTTGTTGTGAAAATTCCAGTTCTCTTTTAATAAAATCTGGCAAAATTGAATTATAATAATTTTTAACACACGCACTTACATACCTACAGTCGTATTCGATGTTAGGCTAAACCAGTAGCTGTGTATCTCAGTCAGTCCGGGCTCTAACCTTGGGAAAAGGGGTGAATAATGTGGCTGAGGGAAAGTATTGATTTAAAATATTGAACTCCAATAACTTTGTGGCTCACTGGGATGGAAGAGAGCCTTACCAATGGTTTGATTTAATATTTGAAATTTAATGCTAACGTTGTTATTCACTTTGATTGGAGAAAGGGTGGTTATCGTTTTCCAAATTAATCAATTAGTCTCACTAGTGAAATATTTGCAAACACATTTTACATTAACTAAGGTTTATATAAATTTATTATTATATTATTATTTTTAATTAATTTTTTTTCAAAAAAATATCAATTTGAAATTTAAAAGGAATAAAGTATATGCTCTTTTTAAAAAAATTAATATTTATAAATGAGAAAATCATATATATATTTATTTATTTAGTTTCTATTTTATATAATTTGACGATGCAGGAGCATTCAGGCCTAGTCAGCAATGTGATAGCATGATCACATGTTGTGACTAGCAAGGGGTTGGAAGACAAGGAGTCTAGTTGATTTTATTTATTTAAATGTATGAGATTATTTATTTATTGGAAAAATGATTAAAAAGGGGCATAGTGGCTCATTTATCCTCCTTGTGTGGAGATCACACCAAATTATTAGATTTAATTGGTTTGAATAGGAAATGAGGAACCTGAAAACTTGATTTGGCGTTGGTTTAGAAAATAATGGGTTTGAAGACACTTTTTAGGAGAAGTTGAGAGATTTCTGGCTCTGAACCAGAATTGGGTCATGAATCCATTCTTTGTATAAATTGTGTTTTCCTTGTATAATTCAGGGGTTGGTTAGCTAGACTAGGAGAGAGGCTGGAATATTAGCGAGAGAAGAAAAAACGAGAAAGCGAGGATTTTATTGGAACATAGGTTTATTATTGTGTAGTCAAACCATCGGCGAGACTCTGAATATAGTTTTATATGGAATAAATTTTTCAGTACATGTGTTAATAGGCCATTTGTGTGGGATCCTTTGCTTTTCTCTATGTGTATGCTTGCGGAAGAACATAAGCCTTCTTCTTTGTTTTATGCATGAATTTACGAATTACAGTGGTTGAAATAGCATGATCATCCTTAATTCCTTAGCAGTGTTTGAGCGTTTTATGCTCAAGCAATTATCCAAAGCCTTCCCAGAGAAATTATATAAGAAATCATCTCTGAAGACAAAGTGTGGGTGAGAATTTCTTTTAACATAGAGTTCATTGAAATAAGAGGAATCAAGTCTAAAGGGAACAGTCGCGAGAAGACTCAACAACCGTTAGATCTAAAAGATCAACGATCGAGATTGACCACATCAGCGGAAGTCTTCATGGATAGATCACGTCTTAACCCTTTGCAAACGCCGATTGCGATAGAGTGATGCAATATAGACTGTTGGATCAGAGTTGATCGAACGGCGGAGGAATGATCGCATATTGCACGAAAGGAGGGTCGATAGACAGTGTCAAGTGAATGTCAATATAATGATCGTCGATAATAGGAGATTGGCGATGGGGGCCATGCAGAGTTCGGGCCTATCAAAGGAGTGGGCTACTCAAGCGCAGATCCAACATATTTATATACGCGGATGAATAACCCTTGAGATCCAGCTATAGAAAGCGGAGTTTTCCATAGTTTTATGTAATATGTTCACATATCAGATGCGATAGAGGCCGAGGTATAATTTTGGATTTGTGAGGTCCCGATTGTGAAAATGATGTCTCGATATCGGTGCGGAGAATGTACGAAAGGTAGAAAAGGTAAGAAATGTGGGTTTTCCTGTGTAAATGGATTTGAGGGATTTAGTGCGAGATATGATTTTGTGGGGTTATATTATAATATATATATATATATATATATATATATATATATATATATATCAATGGTTTTAAAGGGAAAGGTCATGTATATGTGGTCGTTAGTTAGGGAGAGGCTTAACTAAGGATGAAAAAGGTTTCTTAAGCCCCGATAGAAGAATTTCAAATGGATACTTTAGTAAAGTCTTACACAAAGGCTTGAGCTTAGTTAAAAATCTCGATAGAGAGGTTTGGTAGGGTGATTATGTTTCGATAAAAAGGAATTCCTATAAAGGGGCCTTAACCATTAGAGTCAAACATTTAACTACAGAGGGAGTTAAACACCTTAGAAAATTGCATTATGCGATCATAATTTCTTTTAATCCCTTGCCATTTTTGATCCCTTTGGTTTCTAATATTTTTCTCTTAGGTTTATTAATTCCCAATGGTTTATAAAGTCAAATTATTGGTTTTCTTCGTTCTTCAACTTTTTAATATTAATACTTCATTGGGTTCATAATCCCTTGAGGTTTTAGTGTTAATCCCTTGGGTTTATTATTCCTTTGGGTTTATATTATCAATCCCTTGGGTTTATATTATTACTCCCTTTTGTTTAATAATATTGACTTAGGTTCATAATCCCTTGGGTTTACAATATCAATCGCTTGGGTTTATTATTCCCGATTCAAACATGGTTTATTATAATGTCGACCATGGTCCAACATGGAATTGTGATAGGAAATGTCTCAATATGTAAATCAATGATGGTTGATCATGTTTATTTTAATGTTTATAATATTTTTCTTAGGGTTTATATTCATTGGGTTTATAATTTAGTCCCTTGGATTTAATATTATTTCCTTGGGTTCATAATCACTTGGGGTATTAGCATCAATCCCTTCGTTTTATTATTCCTTTGGGTTTCTCATATTAATCCCTTGGGTTTATTATTCCCTTAGGTTTATAATATCAATCATGGTAAACCATTGTCAATTATAGCCAACCATCCTTGAATGTCACATTGTGACAAGGATTGTCTCACCACGAAAATAAATAATAATCCATTGGGTTTATTATTCCTTTGGGTTTATTATATCAATCCCTTAGGTTTATTATTCCCTTGGGTTTATATTATTAGTCCCTTTTGGTTAATAGTATTCCCTTTGGTTCATAATCCCTTGGGGTTTAGTATTAATCCCTTGCGTTTATAATATAAATCGCTTGGGTTTATTATTCCCGAGTCAAACATGGTTTATTATGATGCCGACCATGGTCCAACATGGAATTGTGATAAGGATTGTCTCAATATGAAAATCAATGATGGTCCATCATGTTTATTTCAATGTTTATAATATTTTTCTTAGGGTTTATATATGTTGGGTTTATAATATTAGTCCCTTTGGTTTAATATTATTCCCTTGGGTTCATAATTCCTTGGGATTTTAGTATTAATCCCTTGGAGTTTTAGTATTAATCCCTTGGGTTTACTACTCCCTTAGGTTTATAATATCAATCATGGTCAACCATTGTCAATCATTGCCAACCATGGTCAACCATGTTTGAATGTTGCATTGTGACATGGATTGTCTCACGATCAAAATAAACCATGTTTATTTTTGTGTTTGTAGTATTTATATTTTGGTTTATCAATATTGAGTTTATAATATTAGTCCCTTGGGCTTAATATTATTCCCTTAGATTCATAATCGCTTGGGGTTTTTAATTAATATTAATAATCAAACATAATTAATTATTAATTCCCATGGTTATAATAATAATAATAATAATAATAATAAGATCCTTTTAATATTTTTAATTAATATTAATAATCAAATATATTCAACCACATTAGTCAAATATAGACAACATATTCAAATCAAATCAACCATTACTCAAACATAGTTAATAACCTCTTCCAATAGCCAATAAATATAGTCAATTCTGATATAAATGTGTTATTATTAATGTTTTGATGATTTATCATGTTTTAATCGTTATAGTATATTATAATATGAATCATTGTAAACCATTGTCAATCATAGCCAATAATGGTCAACCATGTTTGAATGTCACATCGTGACAAGGATTGTCTCACCATGAAAATAAATAATAATCCCTTGGGTTTATTATTCCTTTGGGTTTATTATATCAATCCCTTGGGTCTTTTATTCCCTTGGTTTTATATTATTAGTCCCTTTTGTTTAATAGTATTCCCTTTGGTTCATAATCCCTTGGGGTTTAGCATGAATCCCTTGGGTTTATTATTCTTGAGTCAAACACGGTTTACGATGATGTCGACCATGGTCCGACATGGAATTGTGATAAGGATTGTCTTAATATGAAAATCAATGATGGCACATCATATTTATTTCAATGTTTACAATATTTGTCTTAGAGTTTGTAGTATTTATGTTTGGGTTTACCAATATTAGGTTTATAATATTAGTCCAATGCTTGAATGTCACATTTTGACAAAGATTGTCTCACCATGAAAATAAAACATGTTTATTTCAGTGTTCGTAATATTTATATTTGGGTTTAGGAATATTGGGTTTATAATATTAGTCCCTTGGGCTTAATATTGTTCCCTTGGGGTTTTAGTATTACTCCCTTCGGTTTATTATTCATTTGGGTTTATAATATCAAAATTTGGGTTTTTTTATTCCCATGGGTTTATAATATAAATCATAGCCAAACATGGTGATGGGACCAGCTCGCACTTCGGTGTAAGACCCTTATTAATGTCTGTCAGGTGTTTGATTAACAATATGTATTTGGTGGGATTGCAGAATTATTTGGTTTATGATTAATCACTAATCACACACTAATCAACTGATATTTTCTTACGGTAGTTGGAAGCATTTATGGTAGCTCTTAATGTGCTGGCTGAGATGTACTTACCTCATTCCTCATTTCCCGCTTGTTGAACTTGGCAAAACCCTTGGCATTTTGGCATTTGGTGATTCTAGTTTTTCACTCTGCATGGTGAATACAATGAGGGTTTGTTCTGGAAATGGTTTTATGTGCTGTGTGTGAATGGAAATGAGCCACAGGCTCTGCCTGCTTTGGTTATGGGTTTTGCTATTGGCTAGCATGGCTCGCTCGTTCTGGCAGCTTGTTTGCTTGGCTTCTCTGTACAAAATGATGGTTTTCTCATTCAAGTAAGAAAATGACCATCGTATTTGTCTTGTTCGGTCTCTCAACTGGTATTTGCTATTTTTTTCTCTCATTTTATTGTAGTTCTGTATGCTAAATTGGTTAGTGGCTTCACATGCTTCAGGTTGCAGTCGTAGTGGACTCCTTCTGCTCACAATCTTCAGGTAAGCTTCCTTTCCATGTTTTATTTCCTTCCTCGTCTTGTTCCAGTTCTAACAATGATTTTCCCCTTGGTCTCAGGTGGTCGTCGTGGTCTGTGGCTCAATGGCTTGCGTTCTCTCTGCGTGGATAAATCTCCAGGTAATGTTTTTCTCACTATGCATAAGGTTCGTTACTCTTCGTTTGTCTTCTTTTGCTTACAATTGGCCTAACAGGATTGCCCTATCCTGGTCTCACAGGTCGAGGGTTTGCTCTTAGATTTGGTTGGTGTGAGCACCTCGGCTCTTACCCCGTAGGCTCTGCCACTATCTTCAATTCATGTTTAAGACTATGGTCTGTAGGCTTTGTTGGTCCGAGTTCCCAATACTTGTTCGTTTGTTCCTCTCTGCTGTCGCTATGCGACCTGGGTTAACTTGACACAAGCCTTGTTTATAATTCACTTCTTTGTAACTGTAAAGTTGTATTTAAGGTTGGCCATTCCAAAACCCTCATCGAGGGTTTGCTGGTTCATTGCTTTTGTTTTCCTTTCACTCTGTCCAGTGGATTAACCCTGGACTGACATGTATAAACAAATGTATTTTTTTCCCGTTGGAATGAAAAGAAAATTATGATGACATGAGTTTTTTCTGGTTACCTCTATTTGGGTTTGATTACTTAGCGCTCAAGTTCATATTTCTTGCTTGGACTGTTGTAATGTGTTAAACTCTCCGGGTTGTGGGTTTTATTTATTGCTTTCCAATATTCATGTTGGAAACTTGTGTGCAATTCGTGTTGTCGACACTCTGTTCTTTAAGAGAGAAAGCAAATGAAACTGTATGCGTGCACCATATTTTTCATTTTCGTTATTTAATGGTTAGGAAAAAAATTATAGATACATATTACAAGACTGTTATAGATGGATGGATTCGAAAATGAAAGATAATTTCTCTTTCTTCTATTACTGTACTCGTATGCTGAACCTTCAGAATGATTTACAATTTTCCATTTGTACTTTTCTGTCCACAGTTATTTGAACTGTGCGTAGTTACTTTTCAGTTTCTATTATATTAGTTATACAAATATTTATGCATTCGGTTCTGCTTGCACTGCAAGATTTTACATTTGACATGTTTTCCTTTTTTTCTCTAAAATGAAAGAAACAGTTATGAAACTATTTTTTATTAAAGACAAACAAGACAATGACCCTAATTGACTAGAATATTCCCTAACTGATACTGAAATTAGAAAGGAACAAAGTCCTACATTCTACTTTGACTAATTGAACATGAAGAGACCAATCACTGGTAAAACTTTCCACCTTGGCAGAGACCAACACCTGGTCATGGTTCCCTTAGTTGGATGCTCCTACATCAGGCTCCCGGGGTAAAAAAAATCATGACTCCGGTCCATGAGCTTCTCGACTGAATAACCGCCTTGCTTTATCTGCCTGACATCAAGCCACGAACTGTCCTCAATAGGACGGTTATTCCACTTGACCAGATATTGCAAATAATCTTTCCGCTGAGTTATTTGAACTGTGCGTAGTTACTTTTCAGTTTCTATTATATTAGTTATACAAATATTTATGCATTCGGTTCTACTTGCACTACAAGATTTTACATTTGACATGTTTTCTTTTTTTCTCTAAAATGAAAGAAACAGTTATGAAACTATTGTTTATTAAAGACAAACAAGACAATGACCCTAATTGACTAGACTATTCCCTAACTGATACTGAAATTAGAAAGGAACAAAGTCTTACATTCTACTTTGACTAATTGAACATGAAGAGACCAATCACTGGTAAAAATTTCCACCTTGGCAGAGACCAACACCTGGTCATGGTGCCCTTAGTTGGATGCTCCTACATCAGGCTCCCGGGGTAAAAAAAATCATGACTCCGGTCCATGAGCTTCTTGACTGAATAACCGCCTTGCTTTATCTGCCTGGCATCAAGCCACGAACTGTCCTCAATAGGACGGTTATTCCACTTGACCAGATATTGCAAATACTCTTTCCGCTGAGTTCGTTTAGCCACATGAGTGTCGAGGATCCTCTTGATCTCGGGAGGCTGAACGTAAGGCATTTGTCTCATCCAAGTTTCACTTCCATCTTGGATGTTCCATGTAATCCATGTGGTACTGTCTTCCTCTGAACTAGCAGTGTATGGAAACAGGTATGCTACATTAAAGAGTGAAATGCCTATTCCTGGTGGCAGTTGTATTTCGTAGGCATTCACTGAAAATTTCTGGAGGACTTTGCAGGGACCTATCTTCTTGTACTTCAGCTTGTTTTATGCACCTTTAGGGAAGTGTTCCTTGCACAAACGTGCGAGGACTTCATCTCCCACATTAAATTTCACTTCTCTTCGTTTCAAATCTGCTTGCTGCTTATATTTTTTACTATTGTCCTGCAATTTATTTTTCCCCTGCTTGTGCAAATATTTCATCGCGTTAGTGAAGTCTTCCCCATCAGCACTCCATCTTTCCTGTTGTCCTAGATCTCGCAACTCATGCACTCCGCGAGGATGCATGCCATACAAGATTTGAAAAGGACTGCAACCCGTGCTGTGATTGGATGAGTCGTTATAAGCAAACTCTGCCTAGGCAAGTACTCGATCCCACATCCACAAATTTTCACCAATCAAACTTCATAGCAAGTTCCCCAGACTCCTGTTTACCACCTTTGTTTGCCCGTCGGTTTGCAAATGATGAGCAGAGCTATAACTCAACTGCGTTTCCATCTTCTTCCAGAGGGTGAGCCAAAAGTGCCTTGTAAACTTCACGTCCCCGTTAGAGAGAATGGACTTAGGTAAACCATGTAGTATGACAATCTCTATAAAGAACAAGTGGGCCACGTGAGTGGCATCGCTAGTTTTTCTGCAAGGGTTGAAATGTGCCATCTTCGAAAATCGGTCCACTACTACCATCACCAAATCATAACCCCATTGTGTCCTTGGTAGACCCAAGACGAAGTCCAAATTGATTGAGTCCCACGGTCTACTTGGAATGGGCAATGGCATGTAAAGTCCCATATTTTGACTGTGTCCTTTTGCTAACTGACACACTTTACATTTGTTCACAAATATCTACACATCCCTTCGCATTCTTAGCCAATAATAAAAATGACTGAGCTGCTCTAATGTCTTGTCTATGCCAGAATGTCCAGCTAGACCTCCACTGTGCTTTTCTTGAATGATATTCTCTCTCATCGAGAAGTCAAGAATGCATAGTTGTCCTCCCCTAAACAACAGATTCTCCTGCAAGTTATAGTCCAACCATGGGCTATTGTCTCTCACTAAATGATTCTGGCATGCTTTGTAAGCCTCCTTAAAATCTGTGTCAGTTTGATACAAATCTTTCAAGTGATCAAAGCCAAGCACTTGTATAGTACTCTCCTGCAAGAGTAAGGCCTTCCTACTCAACGCATCTGCCACCTTGTTGGCTTGCCCACTGATGTGTTTCAACACAAAGGTGAAACTCTGCAAATATTCCACCCATTTGGCATGTTTGTGATTCAAATTGTGTTGTTGCATCACATATATGCAGTGTAGAATTATCTGAGAACAAAACAAATTCACTCCCCAGCAAATAGTGACTCCAATGCTTCAATGCTTGGATGACATTATATAATTCCTTGTCATAGGATGAATACTTCTGCCTACTTTCATTCAACTTCTCACTGAAAAATGCAACAGATTTATCCTATTGGCTAAGTACAACTCCAATAGCCATACCACTTGCATCATAGCAAACCTAAAAAAGCTTTTAAAAATCTGGCAATCTTAGGATCGGTCTCTATGTGATCTTCTTCTTTAGTAGCTGAAAACTCCTCTTTGCTACCTCGGTCCAATGAAAAGGCTGACTTTCCTTCTTGATAGTGTCCAACCTAGGTGTGCAGATTTCACTGAATTTTTTTATCAATTTTCAGTAAAAACTCACCAGCCGATGAAAAGTATGTACCTCAAACAAGCTTTTTGGGGATGGCCAATTGACTATTGATGCAATATTCTCTAGGTCCATCTTCAACTCGTTTTCTGTAACCACAAAACCTAGATAAACCAATTATTTTTGCAGAAAAGTACACTTTTTCAGATTTATCAGCAGCTTATTCTGTCGCAATTTTTCTAGCGCTTTTCGAACATGTTGAAAATGTTCCTCTCTCGTCTTGCTAAAAATTAATATGTCTTCTAGGTACACTATCACGAATTTCCCAATGTATTCTTTCAGCATTTCATTCATTAATTGCATAAAGGTATTGGGTGCATTGCTTAGTCCGAATGGGATTGCCAGCCACTCATACAGTCCCTCGTTATTCTTGAAGGTTGTCTTTCACTCATCCCCTTCTCGAGTTTGAATCTGATGATACCCACTCTTTAAATCAATCTTAGAAAAATATGATGCCCCGCTCAAGCATTCCATCATGTCATCCATCTGTGGCAGTGGAAATCTGTACCGGATGGTGATCTTGTTGATGGCCCTCAAATCTGTGCACATTCGCCATTCTCTTCCTTTCTTGGGAGCGAGAACTGTTGGAACTGCACAAGGGCTCAAACTCTCCCTTATCAACCCTTTGTCTAGCAATTCCTGCACTTGTTTTATAATCTCCTCATTATCTTTGTGGCTCATCCGATATGTGCCTTATTTGGAAAACTTAATCTGGGTTAGAGGGCAGTTTATCTGGTAAGTCATCTACCACTATATCGCTAAACTCCTGCAACATCTGCTGAATTTCTGTGGGAAAATCTGACACCTCTATGTGTAGCAGCACTGTCTTTTCTCTTCTTACAACAACATAGCTCACCTTGTTTTCCTCAACTTGTTTCAAAAACTATTTTCCGCTCATTAACAACACTCTCATCTCACTTGTTCCCATTATCTCTTCCTCCTTGATGGGCACAAGCGTGTGTTTGATCCCATCTTTGACAAACTTATAACAGTTTGTCTTTCCATTATGTACCACCTTTCTGTCATACTGCCATGGCCTGCCTAGCATTATGTGACATACATCCATCGACATTATGTCACAAATGCTTTATCCTTATATCTGCTGATATGAAGCTCCACTTCGCATTGCTCATCTACCAATAGCTGATGGCCTTTTTGCAGCCATGATACCTTGTAAGGAGTGGGGTGTTTCAATAGATTCAACCCCAAATTTTTCCACCATCTCCGTGGCTACTAGCTTATCTATACTCCCACTATCGATAATCAGCTTACAACACTTACCGTGTGACTTACACATTGTCCAAAACAAAGCTTTCCACTAAGTTTGTTCAACTATTTCTTTGGCTGGTTTCAGCAACACCTTGTTCAAAACTAAGGCTTCCCCTGTTTCCAGCACATTTTCTGCTTCTTGGGGAGGTGCCTCTGCTTCTTCTGGTTGTGTGATATACGTACCCCTCTGTCTAGCATGTTCCACCTCAAGACACTCAAACGATCTGTGTCCCCACTTGTGACACCTGTAACATTGATAACCAGCTCCTCTGCCTCAG
The DNA here is from genome assembly GCA_000404065.3 of Pinus taeda. Classification (NCBI taxonomy): domain Eukaryota; kingdom Viridiplantae; phylum Streptophyta; class Pinopsida; order Pinales; family Pinaceae; genus Pinus; species Pinus taeda. Next base: position 44,523 of record APFE031694263.1, read on the forward strand.
CCATTTCCCCTGCCTCGCTGATATGGCCTACCACCTCTCGTGCTGTCACCTTTTTCTACTTTTTCAGAAGCTTTAGAACTGCTGCCTTCTTCATTACTGCTAGTAGTTCACCCTCTGCCATAAGACTTTCCTCTTCCTCTGCCAGTTCCCTATTCTCTCCTAGCATTTTGTTTTTTGGCAATCTTCTCCTCTGCTTTCATAGCACTCTGATATGCTTCTTCAATGTTTTTGAGGGAAATAATGCTAATTTAATCTAATATTTCTAACCTCAATCCATTTACATACATGGTTGTTTTCTCTGGGGTGTCCTCTATATAACCGACCCTTAAATTCACCCAGTAAAATTCCTCAGTGTACTCCCTTACAGTCATCCCCTTCTACTTCAGATTTTGCACTTGTTGGTGTAGTGTGATATGGTAATTCTTAGGCAAAAACCTGCCCTTCAACTTTGCCACCATCCTTGACCATTTCTTGATTGGAAACTTATTCAACCTCCTCCTCTCTGTTTGGACACTGTCCCACCATAGGGCTACGTGTCCCTTTAACTTTGTCGCAGCGAAATTAACTATATGGTCTTCATTGACCTCTTCACACTTGAAATACTTATCTAGTTTGCTGATCCAGTCCAACAGAACCTGTATGGACAAGCTGCCATCATAATTTGGGAGTTCTGGTTTGGGTTTGTTGCTCGCCAATAGGACCGACCTCAACAGTCTCATCTTCAGCCCTTCTTCATCTGATCCATCTATTGTCAATATAGCTTCTTCTTCACTAACGTCTCCTACCTCTGGATCCCTTCTTCTCCCTGCTTCAATTGCCTCCAAACGGGCAGTAAGAATCCTGATCTCCTCTCTCAATCCTTCCTCTACTATCCTCCAAGCACCTCTTCCATGACCTTGTCTTCCTACCTCCATTTCTCAAGCCAATTCTAAATCCTACTCTGATACCACTATGATGGGACCAACCCGCACTTCGGTGTAAGACCCTTATTAATGTATGTCCAGTGTTTGATTAACAATATGTATTTGGTGGGATTGCGGAATTATTTGGTTTATGATTAATCATTAATCACACACTAATCAATTGAAATTTTCTGAAGGTAGCTGGAAGCATTTATGGTAGCTATTAATGTGGTGGCTGAGCTGTACTTACCTTGATCCTCGTTTCCTTCCTGTTGAACTTGGAAAAACCCTTGGCATTTTGGCATTTGATCATTCTGGTTTTTCGCTCTACATGGTGAATACAATGAGGGTTTGTTCTAGAAATGGTTTTCTGTGTTGTGTGTGAATGGAAATGAGCCACAAGCTTTGCCTGCGTCGATTATGGGCTATGCTATTAGCTAGCATGGCTCTGTTGCTCGTTTTGGTAGCTTGTTTCCTCATCTTCTTTGTACAGAGTGATGGTTTGCTCGTTCAAGTAAGAAAATGACCACTGTATTTATCTTGTCTGGTATCTCAACTAGTATTTGTTATGTTGTTCTCTCATTTTATTGTAGTTCTGTATGTTAAATTGGCTAGTGGCTTCGCATGCTTCAGGTTGCAGTCGCGGTGGCCTCCTGCTCACAATCTTCAGGTAAGCTTTCTTTCCATGTTTTATTTCCTTCATTGTCTTGTTCCAGGTCTAACAATGATTTGCCCCTTGGTCTCAGGTGGTCGCCGTGGTCTGTGGCTCAATGGCTTATGTTCTCTTTGTGTGAATAAATCTCCCGGTAATGTTTTTATCACTATGCATAAGGTTTGTTACTCTTAGTTTGTCTTCTTCTGCTTACAGTTGGCCTAACAGGATTGCCGTGTTCTGGTCTCACAGGTCAAGGGTTTGCTCTTGGATGTGGTTGGTGTGAGCACTTCGTCTCTTACTCGGTAGGCTTTGCCACTGTGTTCGATTCACGTTTAAGACTAGGGTGTGTAGGTTTTGTTGGTCTGAGTTCCCAATACTTGTTCGTTTGTTCTTCTCTATTGTCGCTATGTGACCTGGGTTAACTTGACATAACCCTTGTTTATAATTCACTTCTTTGTAACTGTAAAGTTGTATTTAAGGTTGGACATTCCAAAACCCTCATCTAGGGTTTGATGGTACGTTTTTTTTTGTTTCCTTTCACTCTGTCTGGTGGATTAACCTTGGACTATCATGTATAAACAAATGTAATTTTTTTTTTTTGGAATGAAAATAAAATTACGATGACATGAGTTTCTACTGATTACCTCTGTTTGGGTTTGATTACTTAGCACTCAGGTTCTCATTTCTTGCTCGGACTATTGTAATGCGTTAATCTCTCCCGACTGTGGGCTTTATTTACTGCTTTCCAATCTTCATGTTGGAAACTTGTGTGCAATTCGAGTTGTCAATGCTCTGTTCTTTAAGAGAGAAAGCAAATGAAATTGTATGCATGGACCATATTTTTCATTCTGGTTATTTAATGGTTACGAAAAAAGTATATATACATATTACAAGACTGTTACAGATGGATGGATTCGAAAATGAAAGAAAATTTCTCTGTCTTCTATTACAGTACTCATATGTTGCACCTTCAGAATGATTTACAATTTTCCATTTGTACTTTCTGTCCACAGTTATCTGAACAGTGTGTAGTTACTTTTCAATTTCTATTCTATTAGTTACACAATTGTTTATGCATTCGGTTCTGCTTTCACTGCAAGATTTTACATTTGACATGTTTGTCTTTTTTCTCTAAAATGAAAGAAACATCTATGAAACTATTGTTTATTAAAGACAAACAAGACAGTGACACTAACTAACAAGATTGTTCCCTAATTGATACTGAAATTAAAAAGGAACAAAGTCCTACATTCTACTTTGACTAATTGAAAATAAAGAAACCAATCATTGATAAAACTTTCCACCTTGGCGGAGACTAACACCCGTTCATGGTGCCGTTAACTAGATGCTCCTGCATCACATGGTGAACCATGCTTGAATGTCGCACTGTGACAAGGATTGTCTCACCATCAAAATAAACTATGTTTATTTTAGTGTTTCTAGTATTGGTATTTTCATTTACTTGATGTGAAGTTTATAATATTAGTCCCATGGGTTTAATATTATTCCCTTGGCTTCATAATCCGTTGGGTATTAGTATTTATCCCTTGGGTTTATAATATCAATCCGTTGGGTTTCCTATTCCCTTCGGTTGATAATATAAATCATGGTAAACCATTGTCAATCATAGCCAAACATTGTCAACCATCGTTGAATGTCGCATTGTGACAAGAATTGTCTCACCATTAAAATAAAACATGTTTATTTTAGTATTTGTAGTATTTATATTTGGGTTTACTAATGTTGGTTTTATTATATTAGTCCCTTGGTTGAATGTCACATTTTGACAAAGATTAACTAACCATGAAAATAAACCATGTTTATTTTAGTGTTTGTAGTGTTTATATTTGGGTTTAACAATGTTGGGTTTATAATATTATTCCCATGGGTTTAATATTATTCCCTTGGGGTTTTCGTATTAATCCATCGTAAACCATTGTCAATCATAGCCAAACATGGTCAACCATGGTTGAATATTGCATTGTGACAAGAATTGTCTCACCATCAAAGTAAACCATGTTTATTTTAGTGTTTGTAGTATTTATATTTTGGTTTACCAATGTTGTGTTTATAATATTAGTCCCATGCTTGAATGTCACATTTTGACAAAGATTATCTCACCATGAAAATAAAACATGTTTATTTTAGTTGTTGTAATATTTATATTTGGGTTTAGGAATATTGGGTTTATAATATTGTTCCCTTGGGCTTAATATTGTTCCCTTGGGTTCATATTCCCTTGGGGTTTTAGTATTACTCCCATCGGTTTATTATTCATTTGGGATTATCATATCAAAATTTGGGTTTTTTTATTCCCTTAGGTTTCTAATATAAATCGTACCCAAACATGGTGAACCATGTTTTAATGTCGCATTCTGACAAGGATAGTCTCACCATCAAAATAAACTATGTTTATTTTAGTGTTTGTAGTATTGACATTTTCCTTTACTCGATGTGAAGTTTATAATATTAGTCCCATGGGTTTAATATTGTTCCCTTGGCTTTATAATCCCTTGGGTATTAGTATTTATCCATTGGGTTTACTATTCATTTGGGTTTATTATTCCCTTTGGTTGATAATATAAATCATGGTAAACCATTGTCAATCATAACCAAACATTGTCAACCATGGTTGATTGTCGCATTGTGATAAGAATTGTCTCACCATCAAAATAAACCATTTTTATTTTAGTGTTTGTAGTGTTTATATTTGGGTTTAACAATGTTGGGTTTATAATATTAGTTGCATGGGTTTAATATTAATCCCTTAGGTTCATAATCCCTTGCGGTTTTCATATTAATCCATTATAAACCATTGTCAATCATAGCCAAACATGGTCAACCATGGTTGAATGTTGCATTGTGACAAGAATTGTCTCACCATCAAAATAAACCATGTTTATTTTAGTGTTTGTAGTATTTATATTTGGGTTTACCAATGTTGGGTTTATAATATTAGTCCCATGCTTGATTGTCACATTTTCACAAAGATTGTCTCACCATGAAAATAAAACATGTTTATCTTAGTGTTTGTAATATTTATAATGGGTTTACAAATATTGGGTTTATAATATTAGTCCCTTGGGCTTAATATTATTCCCTTGGGTTCATATTCCCTTGGGGTTTTAGAATTACTCCCTTCGGTTTATTATTCATTTGGGTTTATAATATCAAAATTTGGGTTTTTCTTATTCCCTTAGGTTTATAATATAAATCGTAGCCAAACATGGTGAACCATGTTTGAATGTCACATTGTGACAAGGATTGTCGCACCATCAAAATAAACTATATTTATTTTAGTGTTTGTAGTATTGATAGTTGTCTTTACTCGATGCGAAGTTTATAATATTAGTCCCATGGGTTTAATATTATTCCCTTGGATTCATAATCCCCTGGGTTTTAGTATTTATCCCTTGGTTTTATTATTCATTTGGGTTTACAATATAAATCCCTTGGGTTTATTATTCCCTTTGGTTGATAGTATAAATCATGGTAAACCATTGTCAATCATAGCCAAACATCATCAACCATGGTTGAATGTCGCATTGTGACAAGAATTGTCTCAACGTCAAAATAAACCATGTTTATTTTAGTATTTGTAGTATTTATATTTGGGTTTACCAATGTTGGTTTTATAATATTAGTCCCTGGGTTGAATGTCGCATATTGACAAATATTGACTCACCATGAAAATAAACCATGTTTATTTTAGTGTTTGTAGTGTTTATATTTGGGTTTAGCAATGTTGGGTTTATAATATTAGTCCCATGGGTTTAATATTATTCCCTTGGGTTCATAATCCCTTAGGGTTTTAGAATTAATACCTTAGTTTTATTATTCCTTGGGGTTTATAATATCAATGCCTTGGGTTTATTATTCCCTTAGGTTTATAATATCGATCATGGTCAACCATTGTCAATCATAGGCAACCATGGCCAACCATGGTTGAATGTCACATTGTGACAAGGATTCTTTCACCATGAAAATAAACCATGTTTATTTTTGTCTATCTAATATTTATATTAGGGTTTATTAATTTTGGGTTTGTAATATTAGTCCCTTGGGTTTAACATTATTTTCTTCGGTTCATAATCCCTTGGGGTTTTAGTATTAATCCTTTGGGTTTATTATTAACTTGGGTTTATAATATCATCATGGTCATCTTTATGTTTCTCTTTTGTTTGTAATATTAATTCCTTGTGCTTCTTGATCCCTTAGGTTTTTAATATTTATCCATTGGGTTCACTAATTCCTTAGGTTTATAATATTAAAGAGTTGGGTTTATTAGTTCCTTGGGTTTATAATATTAGTCCTTTTTGTTTAATATTATTCCCATTTGTTCATGATATCTTGGCATTTTAGTATTAAGCCCTTAAGTAATAATAAACAAAAGGGACTAATATTATAAACCCAATGTATACAAACCCTAAGATAACTATTAAAAATACTACTACTAATAATAATAATAGTAGTTTATATTATTATAATAATATTAATATAATAATCATAAATATATAAGAATATAGTTGCTATTATTTGTACAGTTATTAATTATCATAAATAATTGGTCTTTATTGTTATTGTTATAATAATATATTATAATAATATGATTATATTAATATATATTATATATTTGTATATTATTGTAATAATATAATATTATTAGAATATAAATTAGATATTAGTATTTTATTATATTTTATTATTATAATAATAATACAATATAATTGTTATGATTTTTTTTTAATTTTATATTGTTATATTATTATAATAATATAACGATAATCTAAAATTATTATGAGCTATTCTATTATTAATAATATATATATTAGGAGTTTATATTATTAATATAATTTAATAAATAATATTATAAATAATCTGGTTGTTAATATTGATATAGTTATTAATAATCCTAAATACCAATAATAATTAACCTAATGTATACAAACCCTAAGATAAATATTAAAAATATTAAAGCCTAGGAATGAGAAAAAGAATAATAATAATAATAATAATAAGAGTTTATATTATTATAGTAATATTAATATAATAATCATAAATATATAAATATTGACGTAGGGTTTCTCCTGCGCATACCCACAGTATGCATATTCATGCATAAATACCACTTTTCCAGGCAATTGACTCACAAAAGAGTTGAATCCTAATAAACTCAATGGTTAAGGCTCTCTTACCTACAGTTCCATTGTTTCGAAACTCAATCACCCTGCCTTTACCTCCTATCGGGACTTTAAATCACCCTTCAACCTTCATTGAAGATTTTATTAAAGCCTTCCCTTAAATCTTTCTTATCGGCGCATAATTCATTATAAAACCCATTAACAAAGGAATCAACTTTAAACATACCTTTTCGCCTACCGTACAGCCTGGGCACATTTCTTGTGGCTATACCTCTATCGCAATCGCTATCGGCTTATTCAACAATCATACATATATACCTCATCGCCCTTCTCCTTCCGATATGCGACTATCGAAATACATATGTATATATTTTAGTCTTAAGGACTTGGCCCACACTTTATAGAATACAAAGGGATTTCATTAAACTCCGCTCTGAAATCCTCTATTCGGATTTCAAATTCCATATACTCGCATATATAGAATCATCAGATCCACTACTTCCCCGATCAAAATACACTATCGGCACTTGCTACCGTGATTCCATTTGACTTGTTGATATACGATTAATGATCAGATCTGGCAGTAAATCTAATGCCAGATCTGACGGTTGTTGCTTAATCGCAATATCACAATCGCTACCTCCCATTGACTGTCGGCCCTGACTCCTTTGATTGTGATTTAGCGACACAATTGCGACCATCGATCTAATATATGATCCAATGGTTGAGATTTATTCACACGATCGCATTTCGCTAATCCTTCAGGCCAGACCCTTTCACTTCAAAGCACTGATCTTTAAAAAAGGCTTATGCTGCCATGACTTGATCCTGGCCGTTGATCTAAATGATCCAATGGTTACTGAGTGTCACCACTTCACTTCTCGTTCTTTCTATTACTTGGATTCTATGTTGTTTTCAGCATTGTTTCTATGGGTTTCGCTTGGTCGCTCAGGGCTTTTTTTAACTGCGCACTATCCCTCACAAGCTTTGCGTTGATCATTCTAATGGATTTAACAATTCATTAGGATCCTCCTCGTCGTGTTCTTCTCTATGTATTTTTCGAATTCCACTCCTCTACGTTCATGTACTCTGTCTGCATATATATATATATATATAAATATTATATATATATATATATAATATATATATATGCAATCCTCTGATGCATTCAGCAATCATTCAACACTCAATCACACATTTACAGTCCTACACAATTACTATATATATATACATATATATATAACACAACAATGAATAATTACAATAATGGAATCCCTGTTCCTCAGGCCTGATCTTCAATATCTGTGGCCTCAATTCATTATTTGCCCATAGGCTAAAGACACTCCAACCTACTCTCTACTTTTCTCTTAACCTCTCCAACCTCTATTCATGCCTTTTAGGCTTACATTTATACAGTGGGGTTCTAAAACACCTTTCTGATTTAGATTCTTGAATCCCTCAACAAAATCCTAAAATCTCCTTCTTGTTCCTAAAACTCCTCTCTAATCTCTAGACTCATGAACTAACTCCTAAACTAAGATTTACAATCAATTCTCAATCCCTCAATCTCTCAAGTATCCTAAATCTCTCATGTTCTCCTACATTTGAGAGCATTTACAATAAAGCCTCACAATATTCAATTAATTCCTACTCTCATTAAAATCACTCAAAAACTTTAAATAATTACATAAATCCAATACTTAGAAAACCAACTTCCTTGAAATACAAGACCCCCTATTTCTACTAGAATACAATGATAATATTGAGCTAAATGCTCCTGCATCAAATATACAAGAATATAACTGCTATTACTTGTATAGTTATTAATTATTATAAATAATTGATCTTTCTTATATATATAAAATATTGATATATTAATTATTATATAATAAATATATTAGGTATATTATTCTAATAATATAATAATATAATGATACTATATTTTATGACTACTTCTATTATTAATAAAATAGGTAAGAATTTAACATAATGTAAATATAAATAATTTAGTTATTAATATTTATTTACTTATTAATAATCTTAATACTCTTAATAATTATTAATGGGATTGTGTTAGTAATTAAAAAAACTAACCCGAAAAGCAAGTTTATTAAACTATCACAATCACCATCATGGCCACCACCTATCTACCTTTTACCCACCTTCCGACGAAAAGCTTTACTACGTTTCACTTCCTTCTTTCTGCGTTCCGATTGTGCACCGCGTGCCAGGTTCCAGTTAAATGAATAATTGTTATTGAACATTAAACATTAAATTATAATACACCTAAGAATTAAATAGAACGAAGATAGAAGCAAGTTTATTAAGTAATTTCTTATTGAAATCTTCCCATAGTGTAAAAGTCATGCCCTAGTTAGACGTTAGCGTCCTGAGTACTTCAAGACTTTGGCTGTTATAATCGATGGCGGCTGTTCAACTCTTGGGCTGGGACAAATTGATAAGAAAAACGCGCAGAAACGACGGATGACATTTCATTCGACGAGGAAAAAATGTGCCCCTGCCCTACTTAGACGTTAGCGTCCTGAGTACTTCAAGACTTTGGCTGTTATAATCGATGGCGGCTGTTCAACTCTTGGGCTGCGACAAATTGATAAGATAAACGTGCAGAAACGACCGATGAGGAAAAAATGTGCCCCCTGCTCTCCTTATTGTACAACTGTGGATATAACGTGACGTACGGGAACAAAATTATCAGCGCAAACGACACAGAGCTAGTCCGATACGGCACGGCATCGTTCTTGGCCTATCGATTTTGAATTTTCCATCCATGCGGAGATCAATTGAGCTCCTTATAAATACAACGCCCTCGCATGCTATTTATCAATCCTCTGATTTCCTGTGATAAAAATGGCAACCTTTAAAGACCAATCTAGGCTCTTCCTGATTGGATGTGTTGCCATCTTCTGTTGTTCAGTTCTCGCAGGTAAATGACCATTATATTGCATTATTTTCCTCTCTACTTTGATACATGCTTCATACAATAGGATTGTTATTCAAAGATTTAAGTTCAACCTTGTCGCTCTATTAAACTGATTTAATTGAATTCGGTGTGCAGATGGTGATAAAATAGGAGTGGACTATGGCATGGACGCAGACAATCTTCCATCTGCAGACGAGGTGGTAACTTTGATGAAGTCCAACAACATTGGGAAAACGAGAATTTACCAGGAAAACAAAGTTGCACTGCAAGCTTTGGCGAATTCTGGTATCGATGTAATAGTGGGTGTCGCTAACAGCGAACTGGAGGACATATCTTCCAGCCAAGACTCGGCAAACCGTTGGGTTAACGAGAACATTGTGCCCTTCTATCCCGCCACCAATGTCAAATACATTGCAGTGGGAAACGAAGTTTTGGTAGGCAACGTTCAGTACGTACCCTATCTTGTTCCGGCCATGAACAACATTCAAACTGCGATCCAGAACGCTAATCTGCAGAATAGCATCAAAGTCTCTACCACCCACAGGCCGGATGTTAGCAGCGGCTACCCGCCATCTAAAGGAATCTTCATAGATGCTGTGAAGGACACGATGAGCCAAATACTCAATTTTCTGTCACAGAACGGCGGTCCCTTCATGGCGGACGTCTATCCATACTTCAGCTACATCAACAACACAAAAGACATTTCTCTGGATTATGCTCTGTTTAAGTCTACGTCTACGGTGGTGCAAGACGGTGATCACAGCTACAGCAACCTGTTCGATGCCATGGTTGATACTCTTTTGTCGGCCATGGAAGCCTCGGGGTATCCCAACATCCCGATCGTCATTACCGAAAGTGGATGGCCTTCTGCTGGCGCGGAAGTGGCCACCATTGAGAATGCTCAGACCTATAACAATAATCTTATTAAACATGTATTATCGAATGCAGGAACACCAAAGAGGCCAGGAATGAGCATCGACACATATGTTTTCGCGCTTTTCAACGAGGATTTGAAGCAAGGCGACGAGACAGAGAAACACTTTGGACTATTCGACCCTACTACTAAACAGCCTGTATACTCTGTCAACTTCTCACCATGAGTTGTGTTGGAATCCACATCACATGTGACCCGAGTCGATGCAGACAAGCCCTTATCTGCAGACAAGCCCTTATCTTCATGCACTGCTATATGTAATCTGCAAGTGTATGGTTATTTCTAAAATAAATAAAATGTCAAAGAAGTTGAGTTTAATATCGTTCTTGAAACGGAAAGTCTTTACATTTGTTTTCAAAAGTGACGTTGAGCGTTGAGAAACAACCCCTGTAGTTCGCCAATTATAACCATGCAGGCAGACTTCCCTGAGTTTTAACCAAAACAAATAGCTATATCGAAATTTCTTTGAAGCTACCGTGGCAACCTAAAAATCACACAATCATGTAAAAGAAGAGTTCATGAGAATTTTTGCAGTAAGTGAAAATAAAAAATGTGTGGAAAATAAAATTGGGATAAAATTTGGATGGGTATTGTTTAAATTTGTTTTTTTAATATATAAATTTAGCATTTAAAAAATTTCAAACATTTAGATTATCAAAAATTTACTTATCAAACTTATAGTTTCAATTAATGCAAAACAAAACATGGTTTCGAAACATAGACTAACTGCGTTTATTAGTATCCATTCTACGGCTATGTAGGTGTCCAAACCATATGCCTCTGCAAGTTCTTTGAATTTACAGAGTTCTATATTTAAAATGAATGGACACGTTGGATGCATGCTCTCCTCTGTACAGTTGGTTAGTTTTTCCGCATTCAAAGCATTATTGATGACTAATAAATTGTGTGCCTTCGGGTTTCTAAGTCTATTGTAGACATGTGCATTTATTAGTGTAGAAATTGGTGTTCAATAGAGACCCGCTAATGTTGTTGTTTTCAAGAATAAAAATAATATTTTTTAAGTAAATTATTTTGAAAATATTTTAAAAAATATAATTAAATAAAATTGTTTTATTTAAATTAAGTTTTAATTGTTATATAATTTAATATATATTTTTTTTAAAGATTAAATTGTGAAAATTGCACTATCAAAATTTAATGATTTCAATAATAATTTTTTAAAAAATAAAAAATATATTTTAAGAAATAAAATAATTTTTTAAAAATAATGATCGGGTGTATTGCCGTTGAAATCAAGCCTTTCATTATCCGACCCTTTTCTTCTTGATTGCAATTTCTCCTTAATTGCGATAGAAATTTATTTAAATGGTTTATATTAGGAGGGCTTTGACATCCTCATATCTTTTTAATAAATAGAGTTTTAACATTATTAATACTTCAAAAAAGCAAATCTAATTATTAACATTTTTTTGGTTTCTATAATAATTAGTAATTAGTTTTCCCTGAGAAAAAACAAGAGAATTTTATTTAATCAAAAGCTGTTACATATATTATCCTTCTACAACAATCTAGCTCCACAAACAAAGGAGGCTTGTCAAAAGACTTTTGAACTAATAATATATTAAAATAGTAGTTTCACATTTTATTAGTTTTTACTTTGTGAGAGATTATAGTTTTAGGAAAATGCTTAATATTTCTATTTTTTTATTAATTTAAAATTATTTTCAAATTGTCGGTAAATATTATTTTTAATTTTGATTGGTTGAGGAAACTCTAATGAAATTCATTTAAACTTAAAATAAAAGTAATTTTGTTGAGAGTTGTTTCGGTAAAAATCACATTAGAAACATTGTCATCACGTCACATTAGAAACATTGTCATCACGTTTCAAACCATCTAGGGTGGTTCATCTTGTACAAGATGAACCACACTAGATCGTTTGAAAAACGTCGATAACTTGTTTCTAATGTGACTTTTACCAAAAGAACTCTCAACAAAAGCAATTTTGTGAGTGGCCATTGCATTGATGTGTGCCTTGACACTGTCACTGTTATGTTAACGCTCTTCTCAATGATGCGAGAATTGATATGGTTGCAGTTTGTTTTCATAGGCCTCTAAGGGGAGAAGGGGGAAGGTGGACCGAACAAATGTCGAAATAATATTATTATGTTTCCTCGTGCGGAGGATCGAGTATCTGTGGGAAAGTTGAGGTCCTTTCCATACTGAGTGCTATGATTTGACAAACAATGTGGTAATTGGTATTGTTTAGTTGTGTGGAAAGTTTACTATGTAAAGGACAAAGTATGTGTGGGAGATTTAGGGTCTTTTGCGTAAACGAGAGTGGTAAATAAAATATGTTTTCAATCTGTTTGAAGAAAGAGTGATGTGCGGTAAAATGAATATGCAAAAGGCTTTGCCTTTCTTAGTTATTATTTAGGAATGTTTTTTGCTACTATGTAAGTAGTTTTATAAGGGTGGTTGTGCGAAGATAGTTGTTGATGTAGTTGCAGGACACTATTATGTTAATGCTCTATTCAATAACGTGAGAATTCATGTGGTTGTAGGTTGTTTGCATAGTGGTGCGGGGCTAACCCCGCATATCCCCACAATATGCAAGAATTTGCATAAATGCAACTGTCCAATGTAATTGACTCTACAATGGAGTCAAATCTTCATAAAATCAATGTTTTGGCCCTCAACACTCTCTATTCGGTCTTTTAAGCAACACTCAATCCTTTGTTTATGACTTTGTTAAAGTCTTCCTTTAGAATCCTTCTATCGGAATTAAAAACCCTTCAGTAATGCACCCTTACATATCCCTTAAACCACATACACACAACCACCTTCTTATAACCTTGGTTATATATATATATATATATATATATATATATATATATATATATATATATATATATATATTAACACACATTATTACATATCAACACTAAATCCCTTTATAACTAATTTACAAAGGAACTTATACACATAACATACCTTTCTCCGCGTTTATACGAATTCTGCACAATCCCTGAGGTTAAACCTCATCGAAATCGACCTTCGCATTCTCACCAACCTTACCACATATGTGGTTCATCACTCGTCCGACTCCGATATGCGACTATTGGAGTCGTTAAATCTATGTTCTAGCCTTAAAAGGCTTGGCACAACAACTTATCCAAGCACACAGAATATGGGAATAAAAAGGAAATCCTGCTCCAAGCCATATATAGCGGAACTCAAATTTATTACAACCGCGATTATCAATATCGCCGAGTCTGGTTCATCACTCGCTCTCCGCACTATTGCTCTGAACACTGCGTTCTCTGATTGTCGATACCTTTTACCTTCGATCATTGGCTAACGGCGCTTCTCTTCATCGCATGAAGTTTTTATGCGATTATATTCTCAGACCCGATATGGATTTAAATCCGTTATTATGGAGCTTCAGGTCCGATTATATCGTTCTATCTGAGCTCGGAAGTTCCATAGGCTGGTTCCTCTTCCACTGAACTAGTGCAATGCGATATTCTAGTTCTGATTCAATCACAGCTGTTGATCTTCCCATATCTAATGGTTCGTGAGCATCAATCTTCGGCCTTCCGCTTGTTCCTTTTATTTAGAATTTTTTCACCATTTTCAATGTTTCCTATGGTTTCTGGGTTTTCACAAGGTTCTGACTTTCTGTTCCTCTACTGCTCAATTCATTCTCATTTGAACTTAACTCTGCGTACTTCTTCAATCATTGTCCTTTTGGACTTTAATTGCTCCTTTGAATGGATTCAAAGATCCATTATAACTCTCTGTCTCGTTCTTCTGCTCTGTGTAGTTCTTTAGAACGATGCTATCTAATTTCGGCACTCAACTTTCTCAAAGCTTTCTTTTATGCGAAATCTCCCTTCACTATTTCTATTTAGATTTTCAATCCGCTTCTTCAATTGGATTCAATGTTCCATTGTGATTCCTCTGAATCACTTCGTTCCTCTGCGTCCTTCAGAATTCTACCTGCAACTTATTGCAGAGACTATGAATTCACAGTAATTCATTCATGAAATACTCCCCAATGCACTGACACAGTCAGAAACAAACTCATCATATATTAATGTAAAAGCAAATATTACATTCAAGAATCCTCAGTCTCACACAGACCTGATTTTCAACTATCAATGGCCCTCTTTTTCTGACTCTTCCCATAGGCTTACATATATGCCAGGAGTTTTGTTGAACTATCCTGGTTCTACTCCTATATCCACTTAATCAACTCCTAAATCCTCTGTCCACTATGTTCACTTCAATTAATTCCTAAAATCTCTCTCCCATCCTTGAATCATGCAATTGTTTCAGAGTTATAGTTGGCTTTGGATTCTTTTGGCATTACTGCCACTCATGTCCTCATTTATTCGAGAGAACTTACAATTTCCTCTCACATATCTACGTAAATCATTTAAAGGCCTAGATATTACATTAACTTGAGACTTAGGAAAACTATTTCCTAAAAATACATGACCCCCTATGGCTACTATTTACAATGATTTTCCCCTGGGTTAATGCACCTGCATCAGACTCCTAAAGTAGAAAATATTCATGATCTCTTGATCATGTGTCTTCCCGTCTTGGTCTTCCTAGATCCCACACTTTGTTTTGTAACTGTCCACATGCTTTGTTCCCTTTTTGCTGCTGTACTTCTGCTATCTTTTGTCCAACTTCTTCTTCTTGTCAATTAGGTTCAAGTTATGATTGATCTTTCTTCGTGTGGCTATCATTTTTCTCCATTTGAATTACTTCATCATTAGTTGCCACATTTCTTCAATCTCTGTTTCTAATACATCTTTGGATTGGTTGATATTCTACTTCATATTTCTGCCTCCTTCTCCTTGCTTCAGGTTGCTGTTGTTGTCTTCTATGCTGACTCTTGCTTTACTTGCTTCGCTGATTTCTACCTTGCTTGCTCCAACTTTTCCTGTGACTCTTATCTTGATTTTCTCCCTATCATTCTTACCCTCTTTCATGACTAAATCATGATTGTTCAACACTCTTTCCAGCAATATAACATCTTCGTTCCATTGATTGGATTCGTGCATAGAATCTCCTTCTCTCATCTTTAAGTGGCTTAATTGTGCCAAATATCCTTCATCATCTGCAACTAAACATATACTCATAAAACGCTTGTTAAAATTAAAAACACAAGGTTGTTGTGCATTATTTTCCTTTGGCAACAATTCAGTTTGTTGCTCTGTTCCTTTCTCCTCCGTCAGCACATATGTATGCTGATTAGAACTCTCAAAAGAATTCATGAGACTGTCCATTAGCTTCTCTTCCACACCAACTGTCCTAATGATGCCTTCTTGCTCTTGCCCACCATAGTGAACTCCTCTTGCAGTGTCAATCTGCTGAACTTTCATATCCATCTCCTTTTCTTGATGACTATCATTCATGAAAATTCTTTGGTCTTCCCTTTTCAACAGTCTATCCTGAACATCTATTCTCTGTTTTTCCAACTCCCTTCTTTGAAAATCTAATTTTCTATATAACTCAATAACTTCAATTGGAGTAGATTTTGGAAATTTCACATAGTGTTCTAAAATAAATAAAATGCAGGCAGAGTTCCCTTAGTTTTAACCAAAACAAATAGCTATTATAAATTGTGTGCCTTCGGGTTTCTAAGTTTATTGTAGACATGTGCATTTATTAGTGTAGAAATCGGTGTTCAATAGAGACCCGCTAATGTTGTTTTCATGAATAAAATAATATTTTAAAGTAATTTATTTTGATAATATATGATAAATATTTTCTGGAATTTAGTGGAAGAAAATTATAACTGAATTTTAATTTGTTTTATTTAAATTAGTTTTTAATGGTAATATAACTTAAAAGAATTCAAAAATTCAAAATATTTAATATAAAAAATTCGCTATCAAACTGTTGATTTCAATAAATCCTTTTAAACAAATTAAATAAAAAAATAAACAAAAAAAACTTCCCAAACTCCTTAATTCACGAGAAAAAAGATTGCACCTGTGTTTGACCTATCACATATCTCCAGTGCGCCAATCAATCAATTTATGCCTAACGGCTGCTCCTTGCCCCATAGGGCACGGTGTCCTACCCGGCCTATCCGTTCTTCATGTGATAGAAATGGGGTCCTCTAAACGCCAAGCCGAGATCATCATGATCGGGTGTATTGTCAACCTCTGCCGTCGAAATCAAGCCTTTCATTATCCGACCCTTTTCTTCTTAAATGCAATTTCTCCTTAATTGCGATAGAAATTTATTTAAATGGTTTATATTAGGAGGGCTTTGACATCCCTATATCTTTTTCATGCATAGAGTTGTAAAATTAATAATTCTTTAAAAAAAAGCAAATCTAATGATTAACATTTTTTTTGTTTCTAGAATAATTAGTAATTAGTTTTTTTCACAAGAAAAAATAGGAGAATTTTATTTAATCAAAAGTTGTTACATATATCTTAAAGGAGTAACTTAACATTTTATAATTTTTTATGTTCTCAGGGACAATAGCATTTTCTTAAGAGTCAAGTTGCATTGAATATGTATTATTTAGCCGTGGTTTTCAGTTTTAATTAAAGTTTTGAGAAAATGCTTAATATTTCTATTTTTATATTAATTTAAAAATAATTTTCCAATTTTGAGTAAATGTTATTTTTAATTTTCGACTGCTTGAGGAAGCTCTATGGTACATAATTCCACTAATGTATGACGTTTTATTTTTAGTTTTTTCCAATGTTTAAAATTCATTTTAAAATTAAAATAAAAGTAATTTTGTTGAGAGTTTTTTTTGGTAAAAATCACATTAGAGACAATTTGGCGTCACATTTAAAACCATCTAGGGTGGTTCATCTTATACGAGATGAACCACACTAGATCATTTGAAACTTGTTGATAAATTGTTTCTAATGTGATTTTTACCAAAACAACTCTCAACAAAAGTAATTTTGTGGGTGGCCATTGCGTTGGTGTGTGCCTTGACACTCGCACTGTTATGTTAACACTCTGCTCAATGATGAGGTTACAGGTTGTTTTCATAGGCCTCTAAGGGGGGAAGGGGAGAGGTGGGGCAGGTGGGCCGAACAAATGTTGAAATAATATTATTATGTTTCCTCGTGCGGAGGATCGAGTATGTGTGGGAAAGTTGAGGTCCTTTCCATACTAAGTGCTATGATATTGAAAAACAATGTGGTAATTGGTGCGGTTTCATTGTGGAGAAAATTTACAGTGTAGAGGACAGAGTATGTGTGGGAGATTCATGGTCTTTTATGTAAACGGGAGTGGTAAATAAACTATGCTTTCAATCTATGCGAAGAAAAGGTGTTGTGCAGTACAATGAATATGCAGAAGGCTTCGCCTTTCTTAGTTATTATTTAGGAATGTTTTTTGCTACTACGTAAGTAGTTGTCTGAGGGTGGTTGTGCGAAGCTAGCTGTTGATGCAATTGCAGGACACTATTATGTTAATTCTCTATTCAGTGATGCAAGAATTATGCGGTTGCAGGTTGTCTGCATAGGGTACCGGTGGGGGGGTCGAACAAATGTCAAATTGATATTATAATGTTTCCTGGTGTAGAGGACATTGTATGTGTAGGAAAGTTGGGGTCCTTTGCATAGTGAGTGTTGGGGTCATTCTATGGAATGTTTATTGTGTAGAGGACAAAGTGTGTGCATGAGAAACAAGGTCTTTTGCCTAAATGGGGGTGCTAAGTAAACTGTTTTTCTATCTGCGTGAAGAAAAAGTGTTGTGCGTTAAAAAGAAAGTGTGGAAGGCTTTATCTTTTTTAATTATTATTTAGGAATGTTTTTTGAAACTAAGAAAGTAATTGTGCAAAGATAGATACTCGGAGGTATCGTGCGTGGGGTTTTGAATGTCAATGACTGATCAAAGGGTGTTATTGAGTGCGGAAGTAGTTGTGCGGATGAAGTTGTGCGGACGAAGTTATGTGAATGTGGTTGTGCATGTGTGAATGTTAAGTGAGAGTTTTGTGCAAAGTTTGCTATGATAATAAATATACAAATCCCTTTTTTAATTCTTATTTAAGGATGTATTTCATAAGGTATAATCATTAAATAATATTAGTTTCCTAATGTGGAGGACAAAGTATGTGCGGTTGAGCTGGGGTCCTTTGCATAGTGAGTGTTGTGATACTGATGAACGGTGCGCCAATTGGTACGGTTTCATTGTTCAGAACATTTACTCTATGGACAACAGAGTATGTGTTGGAGAACAAGGGTTTTTTGCGTAGAAGGGGGTGCTAAATAACTATTTTTTCAATCTCTGTGAAGGAAAAGTGTTGTGCGGTAAAATGAATCTTTGGAAGGCTTTTCCTTTTTTGGTTGTTATTTAGGAATTTTTTTCTACTACGAAAGTAGCTTTATGAAGGTGGTTGTGTGATGCTAGTTGTTGATGCGGTTGCAAGACACTATTATGTTAATGTTCTATTCAACTATGCGAGAATTCATACAGTTGCAGGTTAGGCTTTATCATTTTTTAATTATTATTTAGCAGTGGTGTTTGCAACTACAGAAGTAGCTCTGCAAACCTAGGTGCTCAGAGGTATTGTGTGCAAAGTTCTTAATGTTAATGACTGATAAAAAGGAATTATTGAGTGCGGAAGTAGATGTGTGGATGAATTTTTGCGGAGGTGATTGCGCATGTGCAGATGTTATGTGCATGTTTTGTTCAAAGTTTGCTACGATAATAAGTATGAAAATCTCTTTTTTTAGTTATTATTTAGGAAGGTATTTTATAATGTATAATCATGAATTAATATGAGTTTCAAATGTCAAGGACTGGGGGAATTATTGAGTATGAAAGCTGTTGTGTGGAGATGGTTATGCATGTGTGAAGAGAAAAAACACGTGTAGAATTTGTGCGGAATTAGGAAAGTGTAGAGGGATCTTTTAATTGTTATGCATTCTAATATTAGTTTGTTACTAATAGATTTTCCACCATGTAGAAATCCATATAATGAAAGCTTGAAAGCCTTTTACACATATTGGACTATGTTGTTCAGATGTAACGAATGCAAAGAACAAATGCTTGCTACGCATAATATTTGGGACCCACGTTTAGTAATATTAGTTTCAAATGTCAATGACTAATAAAACGACGTTGTTGAGTCTGTATATGGTTATGTGTCAGAGGTTTTTTCCCATAGAATCACTTTATTTGTGGTTTCACATATACACATTTCTATTATGTTCAAAGTCTATGAAAATAATGTTTTTAGATTTGATGTTTTCGTGCTTATGTGGATTTTGAATGATTGAGCACTTGTTAGTTGGTGAATTGAATTTTGAGATGACTTGTATTTATTTGCAACTATATGTTCTATTAAACAGAGGACAGACATTGAGATGATCAAAAATTTGGATGGTAGTTTTATCTTTGTAGCATCTTTGAAATGTAAAATAGTGGTAGGTGGTGATTTCTATAGAAATGATATTGCAAATATTTGAAATAGCTATTATCTTGAGGGAAAAAATGCTATTTGTAGTGATAGAATAAAACGTGGGTCGTGTAGCATTTTCTCTTTGCAACTTACTTTTAAGACCTTGGATTGTTTTTTGAGATTTTGTTGCCTTACATAAACTAGTATCTACAAAAGTGAGCTTGCATGAATGCAGTATTGTAGAGATGCAAATGTTGTACAATACTGTAGGCCTATAAATCAATTTTTTGTCCACTTTTGGTAATACTTCAAGATTTTGGTTCATCAAGCTTTTCTCTATAATACTCTACAAAATTTTGTAAGCTTTGGTTTACTCTACAATACTCTGCAAGTTTTTCTCTACAATTTTGTGACAAATGAGTGTGTCAAGTCATCTGTAAATAAATTTGGTTCAGTTTTACAAGGTAGTAGGGAGAAATTATCAAGTTGATTCATCATATAAAGTAACTTTTCTATTTTGTGGCTATTATATATAGTTTTAGGATTTTTAAATTTCAATAATTGAATTATTTTCGCATTTGAAAAAATCAAAGAGTTTAAAATTAAATGCATATGTGTGGAATAAGGTTTGCACTGCATTGTAAATGTGTGTCAACGTTTGAGGAATAATTGTGCTAGGTTATTCATAAATAAAATATAGTTTGGTTTTATAAAGCAATGGGACCTTTTTTCAAGTCCATTTGTCATAGACACTAGCTGAATATGTGTTGGCATGTGTGTTTCCTACCAAGGCCACAAAATCACCCAAAAGTTATTTTCCGTAGGAATCTAACGATTTTCTTTCCAAAAAATCTCATGATAGGAGTGTTTGGATAACTTTTTTAATGGTGAAAATGGATTCAACACCATAAAATACCCCTTAGACACCTAGAATATTGAATGATCTAAAATGGATCATAAACTAAACTGAAGTAGAATTGAATATTTGCCAACAATGAACTGATTGTTAACTTGATAGCTTAATGTTGAAGACTGAAGGAAAGCAATTGATTTATGACTTAATCAAGAACTTAATAAGAATCAATAAACATGAAATTGCAGCAAAAAAGAGAGATAGAAGACAACAAACATTGATTACGGAGTTTATCCTTGTTGGACTCCATCTCTTGGTCCGCTTTCAAGATGGGTGCCCATTTTTTTAAGGATTGATCCAAGGAAGTCTTTACACAGAAGAAAAAATAAATTAAAGGTGCTCGTAGGCACCTCTGGTCTCACTCAACATAAATTTCTCTCTCTTATCTTTTCAATGCTTGTTTCAGTTCCCAATTCTGCCTCCAAACGACCAAGAAACACTCAAAACAAAATTGCCTCTCTCTCTCAGAATCTGAGTGCAAAGTCTTCAAAATCACTCTAATGTCTTTCACCACGAGCAAAGGTGGATTTATACTATGCAGGCTAGGTTCTCGTCAAACCTCTTGGGCCAAACATTGTAAGTAGTTTCCTTGCATTCAATGTGATGGTCTCAGTCTTGTCATATAATGAGACCTTATGGATAAGGTGCATGGTGGTTGTATTACAACTATGTATAAAAACAAATTAAAACCCAAAATGAACCTTAGGTTATAAATATCCCTCATGGTTTGAAACTAGCGCAGAGAAGGCTTGACTGAAGTCATGGGACTGGTGGTCTAATTGCTGGCTTCCACCTAGGTGGTCAGTCCCAGCAGTTCCGACACGTTGGTGGTCAACTATCCATGTGACATATTTACACTAGACAGTTGTGATCTTCTGGTGGTCGGCTCCAAACTGTGTGGTGATACTGACTATTCACATGAAGTCTTTGTCCGATGGTCTCTTTACTCGCGCGGTTGCAGTCTTTCGGTCGTCGGCTCTTAGACTACATGACTTATCTTGACTGTTCACATGCCTGACGGTTCCGTTGTTGTCTAGTCTCCATGCATGGTTAACTGAAATGTTTTATATTATGTTTTCTTACATAGACTGGGAGGGTTTACAATATGGTTTGACACAATTCATAGTATTTGCATTAGGTCTTAAGACTTAGCCACTTAGGATTTAAACCTTAGATTTAGTGCTAGGTGTTTCATGAATTTACACACACATTTTCACCATCTCACAACTTAGGATTTCAAGACACCATGAAGATAAACTACACCATGATTAACCCGAGGATTTCCTCTTTGGACAATACTAGAAAACCTGATGAAACTGAGGATGCACTGACTTCCTTGTCAAATCGAACTGACATATGATCCTCCTAGATCAATCCTCTCCACTTGAAAGCTTTTGGACCACAAAATTTTTATTTAAGAAGATATCAAGTGAGGGTACAACTCCCCCACTCTTCCAATCTCCATCCACCTCGCCTTGCTTAGATTCATGCCCTTGAGTCCCACTTGAAGATATTCAACATCTCCATGCCTTTAAGATCAAGCCTTCCTGTCCAAGATAGTATCTTCATGCAACTCATTCATATATTTAGGTGCCAAATCTTCAACAGTCGGAAACTGTGTATCTTCCTCTGGATCCATGATCATTGGAGGTTCACACAAATTTAGATTTTCTACATTTACAACCAAATAGATATGCATGTAAGGGGGTAAATCTAACCAAAACTAATTATTTCCAATCTTTTCCACAATCTTGAAAGGACCACACCTAATGGGTTTTATTTTCTTACCTTCACTTTCAACCTATTTTTACTGATATATAGCCATACCTAATCACCAACCTGAAAATGATGATTGCCTTGATGCTTGTCATGGTGCATTTTCCACTTGGCCTACCTCTTCTCTAACTGATCGTGTGCTGCTTCTTGTATTTATTGTATTCGTTGAATGAACTTAATTGCTTTATTTGAATCATCGTCTCCATTTACTTTATCTTCTTCATTGAACATGAAATCCATCAATGACTTTGGTAGATACCCAAGACATGTTTCAAGTGGTGATCGATTAGTCAAAGAATGTAAGGCTCAATTGTAACCATGCTGCACATAAGGTAAAGATTCATCCCACAACTTAGGATGTTTGCTGCAATAACCTTGGAGAATATGTGTCACTGTCTTGTTCACCACCTTTGTTTGTTTTTCGATCTATGGATGAAAAGTTGTGCTCTTCTTCAGCTTTGTGTCCATGAGTCCCCACAAAGTGGACCAAAACTCTCCTACAAAATGAGTGTCTTGATTAGAAATAATGGAAGTAGGTAATCCAAAATGAACCCATACCTGCTCAAAGAAAATTTTTGTAGTTTTTTCAGTTGTTACTTTCTTTTTGCATGGAACAAGAATGCACATCTTGCTGAATCTATCAAACACAACATACATGTAATCATGCCCTCTCTTGGACATACGAAGTCCCGCAACAAAGTCCATGGAAATGTTGTCCCATGGTTGCAAAGGAACTGGAAGTGGCATGTAAAAATGATCTTTCGATTTCTTGGCTTGCTAGTGGAACACATCACACATGCTTTAATGTACTTAACAACTGTTTCATACATTCAAGGCCAGTAACAATACCTTTGAATTTGTGCCATTGTCTTGCTTACTTGAAAATGTCTTGAAATGCGAGAAGAATATGCTTCCCGAATAACATGTGCCCTTTATGTCTGTGGTATGCAAAACTTACCCAGATGATATAACAACCTATCATGAACATGAAATTGACTTCTTCTACCTGAGTTCCATGAGTTAGTGATTCATAAATATCTTTGAAATCAACATCTATACTATATTGTTCTATATGACTTTCATGTTGCAAAGAACTATTCTGCAAAACTACTGAAGCATTCAAAGATGGTCTAGACAACATATCAACTACTTTGTTTGTTACACCTTTCTTGTACTTAATTACTAAGTGAAATTGCTAAAGAAATCCCATCCATGTGTAATGACGCGATTGTTGCAACTTAGACTGAGATTGAAGGTACTGAAGCAGTTGTTGATCTATGTGAATCATTGTTTACTTACCCATTAAATAGTGTTTCTATTTCTTTACACTTTCAACCAAAGAGGACAGTTCTTTATCATATGTAGTATAATTTATAACTACCTTAGGAAAAGTTTCAGAATGAAAATAAATTGGCTTCCGTTTTTGAATTAATACTGCACCCATTGCATAGCCACTAGCATTTGTTTCAATATTGAATGGTTCTTGAAGATCTGGTGAAGCTAAGGTTGGTACTGTGACAATTTTATTCTTAAGTGTATCAAAATATTTTTGTTGTTTCCCTCCCCACTGAAAGGAAAATTTAGAACATGTTAAATCATGTAAGAGTGATGAAATCAAAGAAAACTGAGCAGAACATTTTCTCCAATATTGGACTACACCTAGAAAACTCCTAACTTCTGTCACATTCTGTGGTCTTGGCCACTTAACAATCACATCAATTTTAGCTGGATCTATTTTCAAATTTCCACCTCCAACTATGTAACTAAGATAATTCAATGAATTTTTCCCAAACTTAGATTTGGAAAGTTTAAGGTACAATTTTTCCCTGTGCAACACTTCGAAAACCTATTTAGCATTCCTAGCATGCTCTTCCATTCTGGAACTGAAAATATGGATATCATCTAAGTATATTATGAAACATTTATCAATGTATGGGCAGAAAACATCATTCATAAGCCGAATGAAAGTTGTTGGAGCATTACATGCACCAAAGTGCATTACTAGCCATTCAAATAGTCCATGCCTAGTCTTGAATGCAATTTTCCAGATGTCATTTTTTGCAATGGGAATTTGATGATACCCACTATGCAAATCCAACTTACTGAAATAGACAACATTTTTCAACTGATCAAGTAAATCATCTATCCTGGTAGGAGGATACCTAATTTTTATTCTAATTTTGTTTAAGGTCCTAAAGTCGACACACATTCTCCATGTCCTGTCTTTCTTAGGAACCAAAATTATGGGTGAGCCACATGGAGATGAACTGGGTCGAATGAAACCTTTTTCAATCAAATCTTGGACTTGTTTCTTTATTTTCTCATTCTTTATAACTGACATGTGATACATTCCGACATTAGGAAGAGGGGCATCAGATCTCAATTGTATCTCATGTTGTATTTCCCATTTAGGAGGAAGATGTTTTGGATCTTTAAATCGACTTTGAAAAGACTCTACCACTTTAACCAAACTATATTTAACTTGAGATTCACAACCTGAAAAAGCATCATGTTGATCCTTATGTTGTTCTTTTATAACCATGAGTACATATCTCTTACTTGAACTTGTTAATCTCTTCATCCGATTAACAATAACTAAATCCAAGTGTGTTTTGAGTTTATGTTCTCCGAAAATGTATTCAATTATTTATTCCTTAAGATGATATTTATGTTCTCTCCTATAAACACAACATCACGATCATAGAGATAAGGACTCCCTAGAACTACTCCAAACATGTCTACTCGAATCACATCTAAATCGAATTCATTAATGTAATTGGTTGTGATGGAAAATTTTAATCGACACTACTTTGTGAAATTAATATGAGTCTCTTTATTTAGCCAACCTAATGGGTATGGTCTTGGATGATTCTATGTCTCTGAACCCAATTTCCTAAGTAAATCTTCAAATATTCAATTTGCATGCGATCCACTGTCAAACAATGTATCTATTTTTTGGTGCTTCTAAGTTATCCTTATATGAAATAATTCGACTCTTTTATCCTCATTTAGATGATTTATGTTTGAACAAGATGCAGAAGTACTAAAACGTGAACCAGTGTCAGAAGTTTTACATGTCGAAACCATTACGGTTATTTTATTTTCATCGCTTGAGTTGGAGCAAATCTTGTTGGATTGTTGTATTAGCCTCCTTTTCACCTTTCTTCTTCTGGAACTTCTTTGGTCTAAGTTCTGGGTGAAGTTTCCAACATTTGGCTTCATCATGTTCGATATTCTGGAAGTGAGTACAATTAATTCTTCCACTTTCCTTCTGAGTTGTCATTGATCTCTTTCCCTTCGAGATACTCTTTCTCTTTCTCTCTTTGGACTCCTTGATTTCCAACTGTTCAGATGATTTCAATGAAAACTTGAACGGTCTGCCACCTGATTCAATATGTATGGCTTGAACACACCCCTCATCAAAGTCATCAGGATTAAACGTCAATAATGTATGTTGTAAATATGAATGTAAACTGTCAATGTACCTTAATAAATTTTCACGTGTATCCAATGGAATGCCAAGTGCTAAATATTTCTTCCTGAACTCCTGAGTAAACTCCTGAACATTTTTCCCTTTACCTTGCCTCAAATGCTAACAATCAATAACAACTTGTTGCATTTATCCCAAAGGATATAATTGTTTTCTTAGAGGTTTTAAGAACTTAGACCATGAAGAGATGACTTTACCTTTCCGCTTTACATCTATTTGAGTTCTACTTCCCCACGAGACCATTCTAAGTGTAACTAACTGAATCTTTGTTTTTTCATCAGAAATGTTATGAATTCTACAATACACTTCTAACTACTTAATCTAGTTATCTAGCTTTTCAGGATTCATTTCACCATCATATATAGGTAGTTCAAATTTAACATCAATTTTCAAAAGAGATGATTTCTCAGGTTTCTTTTCTATTTTAGAGTCAGAACTAGAAGAAGAAGATGATGATGGAGGTGATGGAGGAGAAGGAGGTTTATCAACCTTGGCTTTTCCCTTTTCCTTCTTCAATGTCTTTGAAGAAGTTGCATCTCTCACCTTCTTATCTTTGTAGAGTTCTCCCAACATCTACTGCATGTCAAAAACATTTGCTCAAACTGTCCCTGATCCTAACCTTCCCTTTAGGAGTTTCACTTGCAACGGATCTTCTCATTGTCAATCGATGAGTGAATTTTAGCTTTCCAATTTCTAGATCAAATTCCTCAAGTGTTCCTTTTCCCTGTCATGACCTGGACCTAGTTAACATTCACTAGAAAAAATTATACAAAATACAACCCGCTCTAATATCAAATTATATGATCTGAAATGTATCATAAACTAAATTGAAGTACAATTGAATATTTTCCAACAATGAACTGATTGTCAACTTGATCGCTTAATGTGGAAGACTGAAGGAAAGCAATTGCTTTATGACTTAATCAAGAACATAAGAAGCATCATTAAACATGAAATTGCAGCAAAGAATAGAGATACAAGACAAAAAACATTGATTACAGATTTCGTCCTTGTTGGACTACGTCTCCAGGTCCACTTTCAAGACGGGTGTCTGTTTTATTAAGGATTGATACAAGGAAGTCTTTACATAGAAAAACACCATATGGAACGTGCTTTCAGGCACCTCTAGTCTTAGTCAATAGAAATCTCTTTCTCCTAGCTTTCCAACACCTATCTCGGTTCCCAATTCCACCTCCAAATGGTGATTTGGATTTAAACAGGAACACAACAAATTACAAAGATAACCATCAATATAGATATGCAGTGGAAATAATACTTCATTTCACTACTGTAAAACAATGAAATATGCTTACAAATAGAAATGGAAATAAACCAACTAGGGTGATGGTAGCTTATCTATGAGAAGAGATGTGGTGGCTACATGCCTCTGAACTATGTTACAATGAGGCTTGAAGGCCTATTTATTGTTAAGAAACAATGGAAAACCCTTAAAATATCAAAATCTAACCCTAGAAGATGAAACACCAAATTGTGGGCCTTGATTTAGGTAAGTTGCTACATCAACTTCCCGGGGTCGTAACTTTGGCACCCGATCTTCGTTTGACGCGTACAATAGCTCGTTAGAAAGATATATCCGAGCACTACAAGTTTGGGAAGAGCACCATTGGTCTGTGGACCCATATTTCTCACAAATTTCCCAAAAAAAAATCATTTAGGGCCTCAAAACAGCTTCGAAAGTTTAGGACCTGACAAACTACTAAAACTAGTAAATTTTGCTATAATTACGGAAACTGAAAAACTGAAAGAGACAGTTGTGGGGGTCCAAATGGAATAGGTGGGTGGCCACCAACATCCACCTGGATCATTCCTTTCCCCTTAGGAAGAAATGGTCCCCATTGCGTTGAGTTCCTCCATCTGCTGAACTTGGTCCCTGGTGAGTTATTGTGCAATCTCTGATGTGTCCAGTAATGGTGGGAACCATGGTCGAGGGTGTTCTACATTGAATAGTCGGTGCAAGCGAAGGAATGGAGGAATGTTGTGCTCCAAAGCATTGTTTCCCACATCCTTGGTAATGCTGTAAGGACCATGTTAGAGTGGTCTAAGCTTCTGATGGGCTCATTCTTCTTGATCTTGCTGGTGGCAACAGTGACGCTGGGCTTCGCATCAATGATCTACTTCCCTTTGCCATTCCCCTTGTCGGGTTCTGACTCAATGTTGGAACATGCATCTGATTCAAAAGTCTTCAACTCAGTCACTAGCGACTGCTTGGGCTAACACTCACTTGTGTTATGAGTCGGACTCTTGTGGAACTCACACCACTTTCCTGTGTCCTTCTTTGAGTTCGTGGTGTTGTTCTTTCCTTGCAGCTTCGATGGGTTGTGTTGGGTCACCCTGCCTTGGATTTGTCCTTTGGTATTCGGATTTTCAAATCCAAAGTCTTTCTTCTTCTGTTTGAACTTCTGCTCAATTTGGATAGTGTATCGGTATGCTGTGTCAAGTGAGGAAATGTTCAGGAACTCCATCTCTTCCTGGATGTACCTGTGTAGGTAGTCGTAGTATTTGAGTACCAAATGTAGTTCAGAATCCTTAATACCCAACTATGTGCGAAGGGTACGAAAATTTTTTGTGAACGCTGACACATCTTGGTTTCTTCCGTGCCGCAGCATGGTCCACTTTATGTATTTGTCCTCATAGCTTTTGATAGGGTGGTACTGCTCCTTGATGGCATCCCAGAATGAATCCCAAGTGGGTGTGGTTGAGAATAGTGAGCCTGTACTTTCATCCTTCCTCTCGTAGTAGGTTTCCCACTAGTCCTTGACGTAGGGGGTTGCTTTGAGAAGAGCGAAAAAAATATTTTCCTGACTTGAAAATTCATGAACGGAAAAATACCCTTCTAGCAGATTTAACCATTTATCTACGACATCTGTGTCTATCTGACCCTTGAATATGGGTATTTCAAAATTAACTTGTACCTTAAAGGGCATGGCATATCTAGAGTAGCTGCTAGAAGCCGATGCATCACCTCTGGGTAGCTGCTGAAGGATCTGGGCAAAGTTGTCCATCATCGTGTTCCTTTGTCGCTCGAGGGCTTCTTCGAGCAATATTTTGATAGGATACCATGCCACCTCATCTTTCTTCTCATCCGCCATGGGAGGCCATCAAGATTTGTGACACTGGTCTTACAAAGGTTCGACCAGTTCAAGCCCTAACTCCTTATATCCTGACCTCGTCGGTACATGCAAAGAAAAACAGAGAAAAAAAGCAATCCGCTATGATACTACTGATCCAGATTTAAACAGGAATGCAAAAAATTACAAAGATAACCATAAATACATATATGCAGCAGAAATAATACTTCATTTCATTACTATAAAATACTGAAATATGCTTATAAATAGAAATTGGAACAAACTAGCTAGGGCGATGGTAGCTTATCTATGAGAAGAGATGTGGTGGTTACATGCCTATGAACTGTGTTACAATGAGGCTTGAAGGCCTATTTATTGTTGAGAAACAACGGAAAACCCTTAACATCCCAAAACCTAACCCTAGAAGATGAAACACCAAATGGTGGGCCCCGGTTTGGGTAAGTTGGTACATCAACTTCCTGGGGTCATAACTTTGGCACCCGATCTTCGTTTGACATGTACAATAGCTCGTTAGAAAGATTTATCCGAGCACTACAACTTTGGGAAGAGTGCCATCGAACGAAGGACCCACATTACTCCCAGATTTCCCAAAAAACGTCGTTTAGGGCCTCTAAACAGCTCTGGAAGTTTAGGACCCGAAAAACTGCTAAAAATGGTAAATTGTGCTACAACTACGGAAACTGAAAAATTGAAAGAGACAGTTGTGGGGGTCCAAATGGGATAGGTGGGTGGTCACCAACATCCATCTGGATCAAATGGCCAAGAAACATTGAAAACAAAATTTCCCCTGTCTCTTAGAATATGAGTGCAAAGTCTTCAAAATCACTCTAATGCCTTTCATCACGATCAAAGGTGGATTTATAGTACACAAGCCAGGTTCAGGCCAAACCTCTTGGGCCAAACAAGGTAAGTGGTTTCCTTGCATTCAATGTGATGGTCTTGGTCTTGTCACATAGTGACACCTTAGGGATAAGGTGCATGGTGGTTGTAATACAACTGCACATAAAAACAAATTAAAACCCAAAAGGAACCTTAGGTTATAAACACCCTGGCAGTCTGCAACTGGCACGGAGAAGTTGTGATTGAAGTCATGTGACTAGCAGTCTAACTACTAGCTACCACCTAGAGAGTCAGTCCCGGCGGTTTCGGCATGCTGGTGGTCAACTGTCCATGTGATAGCTTTACACTCGATGGTGGCAATCTTCCATCGGTCAACTCCAAACTTTGTGGTGATACTGACTATTCCCTTTTCCCAACGGTATCCTTATTTGCGAGGTTGCAGTATTCTGCTGGTTGACTCTCAAACTATGTTGTTTATCTCGACTGTTCACATGTCTGACAGTTTCGATGTAGTCTAGTCTCCCCACATGGTTAACTGAAATGTTTTATATTATGTTTTATTACATAGTCCGAGAGGGTTTACAATATGGTTTTACACCATTCATAGTATTTGTGCTATTTCTTAGGACTTAGCCACTTAGGATTTAAACCTTAGATTTAGTGCTAGGTCTTTACAATTACACCATGTCATGAATTTACACACACATTTTCACCATCTCACCACTTAGGATTTCAAGCCACCATGAAGACAAACTACACCATGATTAACCCGAGGATTTCCTCTTTGGACAACAATGGTGAAACTGATGAAACTAAATATGCACTGACTTACTTTTCGAAGTGAATTGACATAAGATCCTCCTGGATCATTGAATATTAATAACTATAACTCAGATTTCCCAAAAAACATCCAGATTTTAGCAAAAATCACACCATAATTCCCACTATTTTCTGCAAATTTGTGAAGTCTTTAGACTACTCTATATGTCCTTATGCACTTTACTACTTCTAGCTATTATTAATGGTATTCTCTATAGAGGATACTATTTGATGTGGATAAAAAATCCTCTACAATTCGACGTGAGTTAATATAATTATGTTTCAACGTGGGAAGGATAGAGTATCTGCGTGATGGATGGGGTCCTTTCCATACTGAGTGCTATGACACTTATGAATGATGTGGTTTGGTATTATTTTGTTGTCCGGAAAGTTTACTTTGTAGAGAATAGAGTATGTGCAAGAGATTCAAGGTCTTTTACGTAGAAGAGAGTGCTAAGTAAACTATGTTTTCAATATGTGTGAAGAAAAAGTGTTGTGTGGTAAAATGAATATGTATAAGACTTTATATTTCTCAGTTATTATTTAGGATTTTTTTTTCTACTACTTTAGCTGTACGAGGATGGTTTTTTGAAGCTAGTTGTTAATGCGGTTGCAAGACACTATTATGTTAATGTTCTATTCAATGATGTGAGAATTCATGCAGTTGTAGGTTGTTTTCATAGGGTGTGGGTAGGGGGGCTAAAAAAATGTCAAATTAATATTATTATGCTTCCTTGTGTGGATTACAATGTATGTGTAGTAAATTTTGGGTCCTTTGCATAGTGGGGTCTTTGTGCGAAATGTGTACTGTGCAGTGGGCGGAGTATGTGTGGGAGAACCAGGGTCTTTTGCATAAATGGGGCTGTTAAATAAAACTTGCTTTCATTCCGTGTGAATAAAAAGCATTGTGCATTAAAAAGAAAGTGTGGAAAGATTTATCTTTTTTAATTATTATTTAGCAATTTTTTTTGAAACTAAGGAAGTAGCTGTGCGAAGGTGGTTGTGCGAAGCTAGTTGCTCAGATGTATCGTGTGTGGCATTTCGAATGTCAATGACATATCAAAGGGTTTTATTGGGTGCGGAAGTAGTTATGTGGATGAAGTTGTGTCCAGGTGGTTGTGCGTGTGCGAATGTTATGCGAGGATTTTGTTGAAAGTTTGCTAGGATAACAAATATAAAAATCCCCTTTTTAACTCTTATTTATGTATTTCATAACATATAACAATTAATTAATATAAGTTTCCTTGTGCGAGGGAAAAAGTATGTGCAGTAGAGTTAGTGTCCTTTGCATAGTGATTGTTGTGATACTAATGAACGATGCAGTAATTGGTGCGGTTTCATTCTGCAGAACATTTACTGTGTGGAGAACGAACTATGTGTTGGAGAACCAGGGTCTTTTGTGTAGACGGGGGTGCTAAATAAATATTTTTTCAATTCGTGTGAATAAAAAGTGTTGTGCGGTAAAACAAATGTGTGGAAGGCTTTATCTTTTTTAATTATTATTTAGGAATGGTTTTCGTTACTATGAAAGTAGTTTTACGAAGGTGGTTGTGCAAAGCTAACTATTTATGTGGTTGCAGGACACTATAATGTTAATGCTCTATTCAATGATGCGATAATTCATATGATTACAGGTTAGGCTTTGCCTTTTTTAATTATTATTTAGGATTTTTTTTGCAACTAGAAAAGTAGATCTATGAAAATAGATGCTCGGAGGTATTGCGTGCAGAGTTTTGAATGTTAATGCTTAATCAAAAGGCATTATTGTGTGTGGAAGTAATTGTGTGGATGAAGTTGTGCGGTGGTGGTTCTGCATGTACAGATGTTATGTGAAAGTTTTGTACAAAGTTTGCTAGGATAATAAATATGAAAATATATTTTTTAATTGTTATTTAGGGATGTATTTTATAATGTATAATCATCAATTAATATCACTTTCAAATTTCAAGGATTGAGGGCATTATTGAGTGTGGAAGTTGTTGTTCGGAGATGGTTGTGCATGTGTTAATGTTATGCAGAGAAAACATGCATGTGTAGAATTTGTGTAGAATGAGGAAAGTGGAAAGGGGTATTTTAATTATGATGCATTTTAATGTTAGTTTATTATAATAGATTTT
Source organism: Pinus taeda (assembly GCA_000404065.3). Classification (NCBI taxonomy): domain Eukaryota; kingdom Viridiplantae; phylum Streptophyta; class Pinopsida; order Pinales; family Pinaceae; genus Pinus; species Pinus taeda. The sequence goes on from APFE031694263.1 coordinate 77,522, forward strand.
GCGGGATGCGGAAGTGCATATAATGAAAGATTGAAAGACGTTTGCACATAATGGACTGTGTTATTCAAATGTAGCGTGTGTGAAGAACAAATGCTTTCTACCCATGATATTTAGGACTTATTTAGAGTTATGTAGGAACACAACAAAATAGAGATATACATATATACACATAAATAAATGAAATATGCTTACATACAGAAATGAAAATAAACTAGCTTGGACAATGGTAGATTATCTTTGAGAAGAGTTGTGATGGCTACATGCCTCTGAACTTTGTTACAATGAGGCTCAAAGGATTATTTATTATTGAGAAATAATAGAAAACCCTAAACATCCAAAAAACTAACCATAGGAGATGAAGTGCCAAAATTATGGGCCTCGTTTGAGTAAATTGGTACATCAACTTCCCAGGGTCATAACTTTGGCATACGATCTTCATTTGTCTATCATAATACCTAATTTCAAACATCACAAAGAGGAGGCCCAAAATAAACCATTACATTAGCTTGGGAGTTTTCAGTCTCTTTGTTTTCCCTAAAAACGTCTTTTAGTGTCTCAAAACGGCTAAAAACAAATGAGACTTTGAACAACACATGATTCATGTGTTACATTCATCTCTTTGTGCCTCATGTGCTCCTTTATGGGTTTCATTACTGGTGATAATATTAGAGGTCAAGGTAGAATTTGATAGTGATTGAAACAAAAAAATTCTCTTGCTTGAGGGTTAATTTCAACTAACCTCTGAAAAACTCATCATCATTGGAAAAATATTCAATATCATAGGAATCAATCAGCGGTTTGTTGAGTTCAATCCCTTGACCTAAATGTTGATAGTATGATTTAACAGTGGGGATATTAGGACAATTCATAAGGGGGCATTGCCTTAGTATCTTGATTCTTGAAAGCAACTCTTCATTACAACATTATGGATCTTCGTCATCTTGATCTAGGAAAAAATTGAGTTTCTCGACATGATCCCTGTCATTTGAAGCTCGAAGGCTCGAGGATTGATTACGATATGTTGATGATATCTCGTTGGTGTTTGATTTCATGATCATGGTTATACGTAGTTGGTTTTTCATATTCTCCTTCACCATCATCAAAACCAAGGGTGAATGACTCACATTGCCATTTTAAATCAAGGTCGAGAATGTAGGGCCTTGAATGATTAATTAGAAAAAATTGCAATGCACAAATTCAACTTTTTATTCAAATGTACTTTGAATTTAACAAGATTGGCGCCAAATACTTGAGCTCCTTCTCCCTATAAATGAACGTTTTGGAGGTTCTCCATTGGCGAGATGATGTTATAATGCTCTTGATTGCACTCTATAAGTGGTTGGATCTTGCTTATTTTGTGATTTTTTATTGCTGATGTTGAAATCATCACCATTTCGATTGACAATTGGATGGATCTCACTTGGTATTTGTAACTATTATTATTTGCATTGTTCAACTCTTCTCTTACTCGTTAGCATTATAGATGATTTGGAACAATTTTTATGCTTGGTGCTAAGTGGGAGGGTGAGAGTGAAGTTGGAGCCTATTATTTGCTAATATTGTTTCCCTTCTCATTCATATTACCAAATTAACACTCCATAACCTATATTTTACTTGGTTGGTTTGAGCATTTGCATGGGTTTCTTAATCTTTAAAACTAAATATTGAGGATTCGACATGTTTTTATTAGTGTTTTCTCTTCATTATGTGGGTTTTTGTTAGATTTTGGCATTGTTGTATTTGTCCATCAATATTTCCAAATGATGTTTGGAAGTGTGAGGTTGTTGTTAAAGTCGAGGTTCACAAGGATGTGATGTTCATGCACAATTGACAAATGTTGTGAATTTAATTCCCCACTAATGTGATCAAATGATATGGCCCTAAATATTCTAATAAACTCCATAACTCTAATCATCTGTTGATCCAATAAAGAATTTCTTAAGGAAGTATAACCTTTTGACCTATCTATAGCAAACTTTGAATCCCCTATCACTTGTAAGTTTAGATTTTTTATGTGAAACAATTAAAATGACTACCACAAACAATTGATTTATATTATTGTAGTACTTGTTAGGTAGTGATATTTTTATTCCTAGACTAAATTAATCATTCACATTAATCATTTTTTGTTTTATTATGTATTAGCTAGTCATATATGTTAACCTAAGACTAAATTAGTCATTTACATTAGTCATTTTTAGTTGAGTAACTTAAGAGTGTTCATTTTTTGTAGTATTTCACTTGGAAAAGATGGGGTGGCTAAATGTTTTAGTCACTAATTTCATCATTTTCTACCAGTGTATGTGGAGAGGGCATAGGTCCTTCTTGATGATTTTCAGATGAATCTCAGAATTTTAAGATAAATATGCATTCATGGCATGTAGCTTACATGCTTTCCATTTGTTTGATGATTTTTTTTTTATGTTCAAGGAAGTCTAGGTCAAGTTTTGGTTTGAGATTGAATGTTTAACTTTCTTTCCATGTTATATATGATTCTAGAAAGTCTTAGAAAATTTTGGGTAGTTTATGGAGGTAGGCATAAAAAGGTGGCATTGATACAAGGATTGCATGCTTAGAAATGGAGAAATTGGGCTACAGTCACATGGATGCAGTGTTGTGCATGCATTTGGAGGCTTCCAACCACATGGAGGCCTTGTTGTGGGTGCGGTTGTGGGCCCATGAAAGAGAAAAAGGCGTCTAGCTTAGGGTTTGGGCACCTAGGTTGGTTTTTCAACATTTTAGTGTCTTGTAGCCCTCGTGGAATGTGGCGAGTTATTAGCTTATGGTCATTAGTCTACCTCACTTCTTTATTTTGATATAGGAGGGTAAGCCATGTCATAGTAACTCTCATATCATGTTTACCTTGGTAGGTCGGTGAAACTAGGTAAATGTGAGAGGGGTTTTTTAAGTCTTTAAGTGTGACGATAAAGATGAGAAACAACGAAGTCCAAGTGGAAGAATTGTCTAACAAGTGAAGCAATGATGGTGTTGATATTATTAGTCTCCAACTGGGAGATTGTTGGGTATGGAGCTTGATTATATTTTTAATTCAGAGGTTTTGTTTCAGATATTGTTGGATCCCAGTCACTAATGGGGGCATGCTGTGGGGCGGGGGAGGGGGGGAACTTCCCCCCCAATAGTACCACTAGAGGGGTCTAGATGGGGTGGGGAAAACCATTTATCCCCCTCCTTAGTGGGAGTTCAAGGGAACTGCCACCAAAAGAAAATTTTAGATAAAAACCGCCTTGTAAAATATTGTAATTTTGTAGTTAATTTGGGTCGTTCAATAGGAAAAAGTTCTAACAGTTGATGTTATGTTAATTTAGGGATTTTTTAAGGAAACCCTCAATCTATATGAGGGAATAATATTGCAGTTGTGCATTTATGTGACAGAAAAGAGAGAAGACTATGTGAGAGGAAAGAGGAAGTTATAGTCGATTTTCTCTAGGTTGTATCTTGTGAGTTTGTTGGATAATATAAAAGGAAGGACTGGTTTTTTCTCCATGGATTCAGCCAAAATTGGGTGAACCATTTACATTTGTGCCTCTCTTGTTTTGTGTTTTTCCACGTTTGTTTTTCCACAATATTTTATATGTTTGATTGATCTGTTAATTAATTTAACACAACATTAACACCACTATTCATTAGGCTATTCAATACAAATTCCCCAATAGTTAGATTGATATTATACTTCCCTAGGCAAGTTGTAGTTCCTCCATTGGAAACCATAACTTGACACTTTGACATTGGATATAGAAAAGAATTCAAATCCTTGTCTATCTTAAAATGAATAACATTATGGGTATTGTTAGACAAATATCATTGTCAAGATGGTTGTTGTCATCTAGCGTGTTGGCATTTATGTCCACCAGGCTAACAGTGATGGAATCTAGACTAGCATTGATGTGCATGGTGTGTCAAGCTCAGGGGGAGTCCCAATCTTTGAAGGATTTTTTGCATCAAGAGTTTAGCTCAAAGGCTCATGGAAGTGGCATAGTTGGATGGTGCTCAGAAAGAGCCTTCCAACGATATGTTGAAATCCACAAATGGCTTCCTGGATCAAATGTTAATGACAGTCAAACTTAGGTGATCCAAATTCAAAGTTGTAGAGCTAATGGTGGTAGAGGACCAATTTGGATAATGTTAGCTTGGAATTGTTTACGAACTTGGAATAATTGATAGCGAAGTTGCTAAACCAAAGGACCAAGTGAACGTGGCCTAACAACAAAGTGACGACAAGTGTTTTCATTAATCAGAAGAGGTATGACTATGATAACTCATCCTATTGGGAGTACCCTTGAACAATTCAAAGGTGCATGCGAGTGTTGCACCTATGATGACATAAACTTGAGAGGGTGTTGGCAAAAGGAAGCATGTTGATTGGCCAGTGGAAGGTCCTACTTTTCATCTAATACCAATGGGTTTACCCCTAATAGTTTAAAGTGCATGGAAAGGTGAGGCTTTGTGATGATGGAAGCCTAGGTGGATGTGAAAGAGTGGAAACATTGGCCTAATAGAAAGGAAGCCAAGAATATGTGGCAATCAAAGAAATAGGAAAAATGGTTTGGGATCCTTCAAATTTAACAAAGGATATCCTCACAAAACAAAGGCTCACACTCCCTCTGTCTCCATACCCAGGACAAAATTAATGAATGAGAATGATGCATATGACACAATTTTATTGGATTACAGTGGTGGGATGGAAAGAATTGTGGAAAATGATGTCAACATGATGTTGGTACAAGGGGTGCATGTGGCATGCAAATTTGGTTTTTTTGGGTACCCATTGGGCCAAAAATGTGCAACACATGGACCAATCGTGAGGTCCCACATGGAAATCGTAATGCAAGCATGACGATATCCAGGAAGGTCTACCCTAAAAAGTTTAAAAAAGGTGCATAAGTGGAGTCTTTGGGTTGACTAAGTGTTGGGACCTGATGGCAGTTACATGTCATCGCAACGGAGAGTTGTTTGGTTCAAGCATGTGGCTTAGGACCCACTAGGACACATCATCTTTGAGGCTTGGCCTTTAAATATTTTGAAAGAGTGTAGAGAGGGATCTTTGGGCTGATTAAATGCAAGGAAAAGGTGGCAGCTAAAAACAGATCCAAAGACCACTAAAAATGAGGCTAGGACACATCATCCCAAAGACACCACCCTAGAAGGAAATAAACGATCCAAAGGTGTAAGGGTTTGGATGATGGAGTGACACGACATGTAGGAACATGAGTTGGCATTATTAGGAATCTCAATTGTTATTTGATCTGCTAATGGTTGTAGCAACTAAACCCCACCTTGACATGTAATCTCAGAGGAAAGGCCAAGGGCTATAGATTAGGCTAGAACTTGGTTTTGTGGGAACTATGTGACCTTGGTTGCATAAGGTTTAATGCATTGTGATTAAGCCCTCAGGGTTGTAGTTCAAAGAGGCACCCATGTTAATGTGACCAATGGCCTTTGGGTTTTTTTAATCAAAAATTTCTATGGCCCCATGTTGAGTCCCAAACTTCCGTCTTCCCTATACACCTTTTAAGCCTTTTTTTTCGAGTTACCTGAACCTCCAAGCTGTCAAATCATTGCATATAAGTTTAAAAAGAGCATATAAAATGGTTTCCTAACTATGTCTTTTGACTGCTGTTTGATTTAGATTTTGCTCAGTCAGCAGCAGAATCTTGTCACTTTCCGCAACCTTTTTGTTGAAGTCTATGTTACAGGCGTCTACTGGAGAATCTGGCCACATGGGCAAGTTGCAAATGATTTGGACATGGAACGTGTCCCCTTGGTTCAGCCGAATCACTCACAGAAGATCGTGGTCAAAGTCAGTTAAGCGGTGGTCAACCTAAGAGTTTTACGGTGGCAGAACTCTATTTTTCACCACGAGAAGAATTACGTGGCAAATTCATAAATCCCAGGAGGCGTGCTAACACCTGTGGACTGCTCCGTGAACCAAATCTAACAGCCACCCTCCTTGTATTTAATTGTCACGGCTACCATATTGCTAGATTTCCGGACGTGGTCATTCACGTGTCTGTTTACCAGCGCAGATCTTAGGAATTAGTTGTGTCATTTCCTGTTATAAATAAAGCATTCTCATATGCATAGGAACTAGCTTTTTGTATGTAATTTTGACTATGCTACGAGCCCAATGTGCCATGACTTAATCCTTATGTTATGACTCCATTTTAATATATGAGAAGACACTGTTGTTAAGCTCAATTCATGGTTGATTTCTGATTGGACGAGGTTGTAGAGGGCCCCTGTACACCAAGGTTTTGTAATTACTATATTGTTTCATGTTTTCTTCATTTACGTTCCTGATGCCATAATCGTTTGCTTGTATATATTACACTACTTATGGTATTCATGTTGATTGTTGTCCATAATTTCTTTTATGCTTTCTAATGACTGTCAACTGATCAGTGTCTTTATTTCAGGTTCTAATAGATAGCCTGGGCAAGTGCACATAGCTTTTTGATGACTAATGACATGATGGAATTATCTTGTCCTTCTGCTGATTTATTTTCCTAGTTCTAATTCCAGCACTGTTTATTTCTTTTAGTTTTGTTTTGTCCATTTAATTTTCTGCAAGATAGATATTAGACTATTCATATCATTTTCAGTTACCTCCTATAGCCAGAGCAAGTCGAATGATGAGGGATTGAAGTATGAATGTATAGTTTGATATTATTTTATTTGTTTTTGCAAGTTAGTGATTAGATTACTCATGTCATTTCAGTTACCTCCTATAGCCAAAGCGATTCGAATGGTGAGGGATTCAAGTATGAATGCGTAGTTTGATCTTAGTTTCATTTTATGCAATTTAGATATCAGATTACTCAATTTGTTTATGATTACCTCCTATAGCTAGAGCGAGTCGAATGGTGAGGGGTGAGAATATGATTTAGTTACTTTGCTTACAATTTTTGAATTTCTTTGAGTTAAGTTTTCTTTTTATACAGTAGCAAGGATACTGGGTTTCATAGTCACTAGCTCACTGTTTGGTTTAATTAGAATTTAGGTACATTTTTATTTTCTCTTAGTAATTGATTTCATCATTGCAAGTTTGAATTTTGAAAACTTTGAAGTTTGGAAATTATTTTAAAGGTCACCATTGCCTTGAACTCTTATATCCATACTTGATTTTTAGAATTTCCATCTCACATTAGGGAATCAACAAGAAGATAAACCCAAAAACAAACCAAAAATAAAAAATGACAAAGAAGTAAGAAATCGGTTATCTTGCATATATAGTGCACTTCACTTCAGCAGTTTACGACTCTCGGATTGAGAATTTATATAGCAATTTAGGACACACTAAATTGACCAAACATTTTGGCACCATTGCCGGGGAAGTGAAACTAGGTAGCCAATTTCTTAAAAGAAGAAAACAAGAAAATTTCAAGGAAGGTAAAAATTGATGACTTCTCAAAGTATGCTCTCCTCTTGCACCTAGTGTGACCTGGAGGATTAGAAAAGAGAGTTATTGGTTCAGTAATTTATTTAGTATGCTCTCTTCTTGCACCTAGAGTGATCTGGAAGATCAGAAAGAGAATTATTAGCCCGACTTGAAGAAAAATAAAAAATGACATGCATAGAGCAAGAGATTCTAGGGGAAGGTTTATAGCTAGGGCCAAGAGTTCGATTTTTACAAATCCATCTACTTCAACGTATAGACAAGATACACCTCCATCATCTCCAACTCACACTCCTAGCCTTAGGATTCCTAGAATTCAAGAGGCAGTAGCTGAATTAGGAGACTCTCCCACACTATCCACCGAATCTGAGTTAGGAAAAGATCCTTTCTTTACTTCTACAGGAAAACACATTGTAATCGAGGAAGTAGAATCACCTGAAGAAGAAGAGGCAGAAATTCCTCCTCCTTCGCCATTAATAGAAGAACCAGAGGACTCTGAAATCTCTGAAGAAACTATCATGACAGAAGAAGTAGTAAACGGATTTGGAGGAGGTAGAGGTAGAGGTAGAGGAGGAGGAAACAATGGAGGAGGTAGAGGTAACAACGGGGGAAATAGGGATGGAGATAACTCATTTGGATTTCCTATAGTTGATGAGGAATCTTGAACATCTCACCATCTGTCCTCCCAAACTTTTATGGGTTGCAAAGTGAGGATCCTGAAACATTTCTATTTGAGTTTGAAGTCATGTGCCGAACTTATGATTATATGGAAGACTCTCAAAAACTCAAATTGTTTCCTTCAACATTGAAGGGAGCTACTCTAAAATGGTTCATGGAATTAGTCACTCAATCTATTAGGAATTGGAATGATATGAAACAAATTTTTTTGGATAGATACCTGGACTATTGTATGCCTACCAATCATAAGGATGAGGTATTTAAAATGGTGCAAAAAGAAGATGAAAACTTGGAGGATTTACTTGAAAGATTTCAATACAACCTGAAAAGAGCAAAAATGAATAACCTAG